>JAWMRA010000052.1:2959547-3003147 GCA_035584735.1 Pseudotriccus pelzelni | reverse complement strand
AATAATAAATAATACAACACCCAAACCCCGGCCCCCCCCCCCCCCCCCAGGAATTAATTAATGGATCAAGTACAGACAACAACCCAAACCCCGACCCCGGGAATTAATTAATGAATTAATCAATTACAGATACCCCAAACATCATCCCACATAATTAATTAATTATAGACACCCCAAACCCTGCCCCCTGGGAATTAATTAATGAATTAATCAATTAGGGACACCCCAAACTCTGCCCCTGGGAATTAATGAACCAATTACAGAAAACAAGCCAAACCTCACCCCCCCATAATTAATGAATTAATCAATCACAGACACCCCAACCCCTGCTCCCGGGAATGAATGAAATCACAGAAAAACACACAAAAAACACACAGAGAAAAAAGTCACCCCCTCCCAAAACGCATCACCAAATTAAAATAAACAATAAATCACCAAAAAATCCCAGAAATCAATTTGTACCCATTACTCCTTGTCCTAACACTACAGTTCCTGACAATATAAAGTTAATATTAGTACAGTTATAGCACTATTAATATAGTTAAGTAGTTAATTATTAATACAGTTCCCGCATTATTATTATTATTATCATTATTATTGACATGAAACTTCCAGCTCCAACATCCCAAACTGTGGTTTGCCTTAACTAGTGACAATGATTTGAATCCCTGCAGACAGTGACAGTCCTGAGCTCAGTTCTATGGATATTCGCAGTTCATTCCTCTCAGGGAGCAACCAGCCAAACACAACTACCTCACACAAAGCATTAAATAACATTAATTAAATCTAATATAATAATAAGGAACGCTGCTCAGGCAGCCACTACAGCTGGGATTTGGAACAAAATCTCCTCATACAGGAAAAGACTGTCACAGTGGGTTAATGGCAATATAGATAATTACAGCATGTTTAACAAATCCACTTCATCACTGTAATGAAAGGTTTGATTGCCATTCCAAATTGATTATTTCTAGGGTTTTTAAAAAAAAAATCACAGGAAAGACCAATGCCAAACAGGCAAGTGCTACTCATATTCCCAGCACTGCCAATAAAAGAAACTAGTACTGATCAGTTTATTTCATATGGGTCTTAAAATATTACCAGATTCAAATTACTAAGTCCTCAAGTTTGCAGACTAAAGATGTATTTGTACTTATTTTTCAAGTCTTCCTCCTTGTTTCTCCATTTCCTGAAGCATTCTACCCAAATCCAAGAAAAACTTAAATATTTTAACTACAATCCCCCTCTTTCAGGGCTGGATGAACATGGGGCTGGTGGAGATCAGTTCCTATTTTTTAGTCATTCCAATAGAGCAAAGGGTGTCCTTACACTTAGTTCCAGTCTGAAGCCAAAGGGCATTTTTGCATCAAGAACAGCACTAATATTTCTTCCTTCTACAGCCCTTTTTCTTAGCGAGTCCCACAGCACTTGATAAAGGTGAGAGTTACTTCATCCCCAGACACTGGAACAACAAGAGATGCAAGATCCCAGCTGGGGAAAGTTTTTAAGCTATAACATGAGCAAACCTTAAGGTTTGGCTTCCCCTACTCCCACCAGAGGCCTGACAGGAGAAACTGCGGTAAAGCTCTTTGCATGGCCCCCATTTCGCAGCTGCTGAGCAGCAAGGAATGCAGAAGAGCCGTCTGATGATGCAAAGAAGAGTTGTCTGATGATGCAAAACCCCTTCTCAACTAAAAGCTACACGAGCCCAGAGAAAAGAGCCAGCTGAGGTTTTAGGCAATGCAAACGCAGGATGATAACGAGCACAGAATTTGCTGGCTGCGTGGCTGGATTATTCAACCTGATGAATTTAGTTTCGTTGTGACTGCTGCAGAATCTAAATGAAGCCCTCTAACCTTGCGCTTCTAAAATGAGGTGGAGCAGCAGCTTCAAAGCCAGACAATCAAAAACTGCTCCCTTGGGAGGGAGGAAAGGACCACACTGAGCAAGTGCCAATTCCACCACTACTCTTCCTGGTAAGAACTCCAAACCCAAACTCCTCCAAACTATTCCCCAAGGATCCCCAGTGCAGCAGTGTCAGGTGGGGACAGCTTGTTTAAATAGGGCATGAATGTTGGAGAGGCTCCTTAGGTTAATGCTTTTTTGAGCTTCCTGTTTTAACTACAATGTTTAACAGTCCTTAATCTGAGTCTTTTCTGCTCAAAAGGTTTAAAGTCATTTAAAAATCTGTTGCTTTTGAGAGTACTATCCTAATAAGTTACACCCTGAGAAGTTCTAGCCCAGATGGTCTGAAATTCAGTTCCTTGTATAAGCACTGCAACGTGTTTTGTACAGACCTTATTTTTCACACAGACTCTGTATTTTACTGTGATATTGTGCTGTTACACCTGGATGTGGCCTCCACAAAAAGCAACCCAAGTGACATTTACCTGGGTGAAGCTTTCACAAGGTATAACCCAAGGTTATATTGTGTTCTCCCGTGTAACAGGGAGGATCTTGAGTTACTATAAACCTGTCTGACAAAACGTTCTTCCATAAGCAAATGAATTTCACTTTAATCAAGGCCAGTTTCACAGCCAGGCTCTTCAGAAGACTTTTTGAACCTGTGTTTTCACTGCAATTTTACTTCTTCTGTATTTTTACTCCCGGCCTGTGTGCAGAATAACACTGAGCAACAAGCTCCTTTCGTGAGGAGGGGCAGGAAATGCTTCTGAAACCTCCTAATGAGTTGAAGGTGTTTCACTGAAATATCGCAGCTCTCAAATGCAAAGCAGCCTACAAATAACCTCAGCCCTCCGCTGAAGATGAAGGGAAGGTGGAAGAGAGAAATATTTGCTTGTGCTCACTTAAAAATTCTATTCTGTAACTATTCATTCGCAGCAGAGTACAGGGAAGTTAAAGCTCTGTGCAGGTTTGATGTTCTCCTACACCAAGCAAATTTGGACTTTGCTTATCTTAGCAATGAGGCTTGGAAAGCCTGGAAATCAGCCTGTTTAATTCACAGATGAGAAACCTACAAAAAGCTGAAGAAAACCCTGGGAAAAAAAAATCAGCCATGACAATATTTTAAATGCTTCGAGGTGAAGCAGAACAAAATTACGCACAAGCCACTTGAATTCTCCTTTGGGGGTAAATAAAACCTGTGCTGTTTATTTATCAGCAAGTGGAATTCCCCTAAATTTATGAATTATGATAAAGATCAGGAAGAACCGTGTGTTCATACCTGGGCTGGTAAATTTACAGCAGGTTTGAAATTAGACCATAACACATTATACACAGAGAAAAAAGGACGTTTAAGATGTTATTTATTACATGCCTTCTTTTGTTTCAGTTAACAGTAAGGTGTGACTGGAATAAAATTCATCAAGTTCCAAGAGACAACAGCCAAAGGAACAAAAGGATATTTCAGTGCTGAGACAAGATATTTGTTATTCTTCAAGCAGTGCTCGGCCTCTTTCAGTAGCACAGTTATTTTCCAAAGTGCAATCTTATCCATCAAAAAACCCCCAATTTGGAATATGTGAATGCTTGAATTATCAGGACTAAAACCTTTGCAGAGAAGATTCAATGAGGGAGAAATAAAAAATGTCAGAGTGACTCCAAAAATACATTTACATTAATGACTTAGTGGGACTATGGGCAAAGACAGAGGAAATCCAAGATAAAGTGTCTAAAGGAAGCAAAGGTGGCTACAGATTCCCACTGGGAGCCTGTCCTCAGGGAATAAACACTGAAGAGAAGGCACCAGTCTGGCTGGAAACAGTGAAGCCATTAGAAAGATGTTTAGAAGTTTGGGTTTTTTCAATACAGTTTGAGTGTCCTAAAATGTAACTCGCTCTTTCATTAAGCAAAAAATCAGTTCTTTGTAGATGTTTTTGGCCTCAGAAGGAAATGGAAGGAACAGCGGTAGTACAAGAACGAGGCTGCAAATGCCCCAACCCCCCAAAAGCATTTGAAATAAAAGCCAACTCAAGCTGCACACACTCAGTGCTCCTGGGGCAGAGTCAGTACTTTCTAGGCACAATATTCTAACTCCAGTGTGCTCCACCATGAGAGTTAAAACTATTTTTTTTCTTGGTTTGGGAGATAAAATGCTTCAGGAATTACACCCTTTTCCCTGCCTCCCCCTCACTCCCTAAACAGAACTGAAATGGTATAAACCCATGAAAAATGAGTTCATGGAGCTACCTATAAAAGTGTCTTGACAGCCAATCTTTGTCATACGATGCACAGATCACAAAAATAAGCGATGGCTGCAAAAAAACCCTCAGTAGAAACTATCTTGGTACCCAAAAAAATAGAAGAACATTTATTTTATATGATCTGCTATAGTTTTTCATTCTAATTTGTATCAAATTCGGTGCTACTGCAACTCACTGACCAACAAGACTTACTGTTCAAACACATCCTATATTTTTACAGGAGATCTTAATGTCAACTGTACTGGCAGAGAAGAATTTATACCAGTTAAATGTAGTATTTGCAACACTTCAAACATATTTTCTTTATATTTAAAGAATATAAATAAAAACTAAACATAAATTTCACAAAATGTTTCAAGATCTGTTTAATACAAATCCTGGGGGGAAAAAAAGCATTTTAATAAAGGGAAAGAAAAGGTGTAATAATAAAATAAAATAAAGCAGGAACTGATTCTCAGACAGGGATACCTTTAGGCTCTTGTAGTATATGGTCCTGTTGATCTCCAGAGGAAACAGATTCTGCTCCTTCCCAGAACGGGCCCAGTTTATGTATCGGAGCCAGTTGCCCTTCTCTGGGTCTGTCGCATCCACACACATCCAGCCCAGGTTTGGGTAATACACCTGAGGGGGAAATGGCATTAAACAAAGGGCCACCTGCACCAAAACACACAGTGGACAGCTACACAAAGTCAAGGGCAGAGACAACACAAAGGGAAGGGGCAGAGGCAGGGGCTGTGCTGGGACTGAGAGTTGCTGCTCTTCTGCAGTTTAATTGATCAGGTACAACTGGGAAAAAAACCCCAAGCTTTTGGAACTGCAATCCCTTCTCTGAAGGTTTCGGGCTCAAAAGCCAAGATCATTAAAACATTTTGTGTTTTCTTTTCAGTTTGGCAAGCCTGAAATGATACTCTTACATTCTGCCTTTAGTAAAATGACTGATTTTAAGATATAAAGGCGCAGAGATTTATTTTTACTATCTGGTGAGCTGGAAAAAATAACTATCTAGAAGTTTAGAAGCATTTGCTTTGTTTGGAAAGATATAGGAAAGCATAGCTTATATTTAATCTTTTTTCAGGTTACAAAAGAACATCTTGAACCTTTCAGAAATCTTGTGATTCACCTTAAAAAAACTGACCCTGTCCATAAACTTCTGCGTGTTCTGAGATGTAAATTCTTTGGTTTCTATTCCTGAAGGAAAGTTTAACACCTACTCCTGGTTTACATTTGCAGACAGGCTGCAGTAAAGCAAGAAGGGGACTGACATCTCCAGTATTTTCTGGTGACAGGCTTCTCTTCCAAGAGCTGTTGTGCATCTCCCACTTGTCTCATAATCCAAGTCAGATGCCTGTACAAAGAGCTACCAGTGGGTATTTTTTCCTTTGTTGTAGATTTTTAGTGGTTCTGACACTTTACAACTAATTCTAAGGCTTTTTAAACCATTTTCCATTGTTAATTAGACTTCTACAATAGCTTAGTAAAACCCTTATTTAATAAATTTGATTTTTTTTATGCTGATATACTGTTGATTTAGTAAGACAGAATTTTATCAATAAAGGTAAAGTTCTAATAAATATACCACAATCATCTTGATTTCTTTCCAAGCAAACAGAAAATATCTCCCTTTCTTAAACTACTCCAGCATGGATTTCACCAGCTGACTTCAGAAAGAATGTTCTCCAGCCCTTGCAATATGAAAGCATAAACAGCATCACAGATGAGACTGCAAAAGCAATTCTTTTGGTTAAAATGGAAGAGAAGAGCCAAAAAATGGTGTGGAAGAGTTAAACAGATATAGAATACGTGTCAAAATGTCATTATTAATTACTTGTTTTATATATATTACTTTAATATGTTAAATATTACTTATTAAAACGAACAGTTCAGATTCTGGACAGGTTTCAGGTATCAGCATATGAGGCTAAACGCTGCGGTCTCATTTTAGCTGCTTTTTTTTCTGACTCCAAAAATCAGTGTTAAAGAGACACACAATTACTCTGCAATCTACCAAGGGCTCCCATTATCTCTTGCACTGCAAACTAGGAAACTCTGTAACAGCTTGTTTGCAACTATCATTTCTCAACACTAATTGAAAAACATCCACAGAGAACACTCAAAACCCAGCACTGAGAGAAACACAATTGCAAGGTCAATAATTGAGTGTGTTGATTCACTCTCACCAAATGTGCTTGTACCAGATCAAAGCTGGAGACACCTTTGCAGTGGAGTTCGAGGCAGCATTAGCTCAATGCAATGAACACTCCACTTGAACACTTGATTGCTTTTCTAAATAGGAACCTGCATTTAGGGGAAATTGTCCTAAATCACACCCTCTGATAGAGGTTAACACTAAGTGTTGCATGTGTATCCAGTTTTTTACGCAGTTCAATGATTGCAGGCCAGGGGCCAGAAGGATGGATGACTATTACCAGCATCTTTAGACTAAAAATACACAAACTGTGCTCCAGAACATGTTCTGCCACAGCTCCTGCATCCCTCCCCCTCCTAGAGCATTCACTTTGCTGAAACCACTTGCTGTTCTTGTCCTCAGAACGACTGAAGGAGTCTTTGGAAGTGGTTATGAACTGCCTTAAAGACACTGTGGAGAGGATTCACCTGCAGATTAAGACACCTACATTTTGAAATGCACATAATATCCCAAGTCCCATGACTATCAGCGGAGCTATTCAGCTGTCCAGACAGCACTTGCTCCAAGGCAAACCCAAACACAAGCAGCACAAGAGATACTGCAAGAGTTGAGAACTCATAAAAACTCCAGAAGAAAAACCCCTTTCCCATAACAAAGCTGGTTTTCAAAGAGCTGGATGAGGAGAGGTGCTGCAGCTTCCTTAAGAGATTCCGCCTCCTCCTCATTTCCCTGGTTTCTGAGCAGTTGGCAGCCCTCAGCTGCACGGGGAGAGCACTCCGGGTTCAAGCCCACAGAGCAAAGCTCTACCAGCAAGAGACTCTTCAGGGGAGGTGCGATCCACACCCAGCAATTTCCAGCAGTGCCACGAGTTGAAAACTTTGTAACTCAGAGTCCAAATGTCTATAAAGAACTCTGAGTAATATATAGCAAATACCTTACATCCACTCTATTTGTAAAATCTGTGGAAAAAGTAAATACAGAACACTGATCTAGTGACAGACACCTCTTCCCCTTTACAAGCCATTTCTTACCTCCCACATGTACACATTGCTCTTGACTTGAGACCTTTTTTTCTTGTCACCAACAAATGGTCCAAATTTCTTGCCTTTTAAAATCGATTTTGTTGCCCAGACACCTGAGGAGACACATATCAGAAGTTAAAACTAATCTAAGTTATTTCATGCAAATCTTCTGCCCACAATTCATATTTCTTAAGATCAGTCCACGTGTCTGTCTCCAAATGGGGAGCTGTCCACTCTTCCCAAATGAAATTATTTCAGATAAATGCACCGAACATCATCTGTACTCAGCACAGGAGGACACCAAGTTTTGACAGCAACTCTAATTTGTGTGAGCTCGTGTAAAAACCCTCCTTGTCCTTTCAAAAGCTGGAGCACTCACCGAGCCGTGTCTTGTCCACAGCAGATGGGAAGAGCCTCACATCCTCGGGAAGGCCCCTAAGCACGTGCTCAGGTACATCATCCAAGGTCTCCACAGTGACAGGAGACTCAGTTGTGTTCTACAAGTCAAAAAGCCAACAAGCATTAACAGATAAAAACAACTGATGATCAACCCACACGAGCTACAAAACCTCCTGACTTTTAAATGAAAGTAAAATTTCCAAACTCACCACGCTGAGGATAATTTCACATGTGTTAGTAATCATTTATTTCCCTTTTTTAAAGGATGGCTTCCAGGCATACTCAATCTAGCCAGTCTCCAAAAAATAATCTAAAATAGCTTCTGACCTTCTCTTATGTGAAAACACGTAACTTGTGAGGAAGACTAAACGGCAACTTTCGGAGAAAACCAAACTCAAAGTTCCAAGAAGCATATCCATTTCACAAAAGTGAAAAGTCAGGTTTTTTACCTACTGAAAGAAGGGTGTTGCAGCCAATTAACTGGCCCAGCGTAGATACCAGAACTTGTCCTTGGGATGCACCAGCCACTCGGCAGATGTGCAGCAGGATGCTCTGCCTGGAATGGGGTAACACCACTGCAACAATGCCCTATTTGCAAAGCTATCAGTGGGGAATGGGGAAGGGGCTCCTGCTGGGCTTGGTTTGAATAATGCTGAAACCAGCAGGACTGGGCAATCCCAAAGCTAAACATCCGGACAGGGAGGGGGAGATGTGGCAGAGCTGATGGAGTGCCCGATAAAGGAACACACCAGGGATACCACCGATAACTTATCTGAGCTGACACAGCTGGGCTGGGGACAACTCACTGCCAGTCCTTCACCTGAGTCTATAAAAGCCCAGTCCCCCTTTTTAACGGGGTGTTCTGACATATTCTCTTCTTGGAGTGTGTGTGGAGATTCCTCCCTGGAGCGGGGGACTCTAAAGCCCATCCAGTTCCACCCCCTGCCATGGGCAGGGACACCTTCCACCAGCCCAGGTTGCTCCAAACCCCGTCCAACCTGGCCTTGGACACTCCCAGGGATGGGGCAGCCATGGAATAACCTGAGCCAGGGCCTCCCCACCCTCACAGCCAAGAATTCCTCCCCAATATCCCATCTAACCCTGCCCTCGGGCAGCTTGCAGCCATTCCCCCTCATCCTGGCACTGCAGCTCCTGATGATTCAAGTTCTGCACGACAACTTTATTGCTCTGTAACAAACACAATAAGCTAAAAGCAGCTTATAGAGAGAAAAAAGGGGTTTAAACAGTCATGTGAGTTATTGTTTCAGTACCCTAAATGTTAATCATAATTCCTAAAATCAATAAACAGCTCAGAAGCCTTAGCCAGCAGGTTATAATTAATACAAAAAGTTTTAAGGTATTTTTATATTAAAGTTTGAAAGGCAATAGAAAGCTAATAAATGATTTATAAACGTTTAGCAAGTGATTAGTTCCAATTTAAGGAGCCTACAAGGTTCAACAGCCTGCTTATAATATTATTCATACTATTATTTGTATAACACAACAGTAAATGCTACTCACACTTGTCATTAAAAACCCAGTTCCTTATTACCTAATTATAATTAACAAAACACTATTTCTTATAAAAACGACCAGAATTCTAAAGTTACACGGATAAAAAGTTTCCATAAAATGTGTCCACATCCTGAAGGGACTGTGCTTGGTGAAAACTAGGCACGTGTTGAATCACATGCCCTAAAAAACCCCCCCTGCCCTCTAACAACAAACTTTAATCATTCTGGTTAGAAACCAATACTGGTGGGGATGGCAGGAATGATTCTGATATTCAAGGTGTTGTACTTGAGCTCTGAACCAATTTTTAGGAGGTGTTTGGCTCAGAAATTTGTCTCAGTAAACCCTGACTTTTTGGAAATGATTCTTGCCTTTACCTATAACTATAAAGCAGAGATACAATAGTAGTTTTTGCAGTGAGCACTTATGAAATATATTGAAAGGCTACTGGAAATAGATTTTAAAATCAATCTTAATATGCTATCAAACTTCAGGGGTTTATCTCTGAAGCAAAACAGATAAATCTTCTCAGCCTTTGCTCCTCTGCACCCACTCTTTGGGAGGGTGCTGCTATGGCAATGATTCACTACACTTAAAAAAAAAAAAGAGAAGTTATAAGAACAAATCTTCGGCAGTTTGAACTGCAAGGACAAGAAAAATGATCAATCTGCAGTCAGAGCAGGGTTATTCTGGTGTGCCTTGGTAAGCCCTGACAGCTGCACAGAGAGCTATTTGAGGGGACAAAGACCCCCAAATTGGAAACCATGGAAGGAAGAGAATGCCAGAAATCCCTTCCCATCCAGGAGAGCGAGGGGGAGAAATACTTATTCCTTCACTCTAATGGCTGAAGGGTATTCACAGCAGAGCAAAGCTTTGTTTTGCTCCTCCAACAACCCAAAAGGAAAAATACCAATGCAAGGAGCCTGATTTCCAGACATCTCTTAGCCTTGAACTGATATGCAAGAAGCCACGGCTGAGATGAAAAAGAAACACGTTCTCCTCAGCATATCAAAGAAACCCAAACAGCTCTCCAGCACATTATCCCAGCATTTCACAGGGGAGAACCAAAGCTGTTTTTCCCAGTAACAAATTATATCCAGGCACAGATGAGGGGGCTCTGTGACAGCTCTCTGAACGAGGCACTGCCAGTTTCAAGCTAAAAGTGGGGTGTTTTTTTTCGTTGGGTTTCACTTTGGGGTTTGGTTTCTTTTGGGGGGTTTGTTTTCAGGTTGGGCTTTTTTAATGAGCAGTTAAAAATCTCAAGCCAGAAAAAAACCTTTGACCTACCAAAACTTAAACCAGACTCAACTGATTCAGACAGAAGTGTACAGCACTGTGTTATATCTTTGATTTTCCTGGCATGTTCCTTAATAATCATGACTCTTTTTAGCCATAAATATCCCCCAACTGTTCCACCATTTAAGAATTCTATTTGTATGGAGTCAAATACAATGAGAACTTCATTGTGCATTACCTACACAAATCAAAGAACAGCAGGACATTCAGAGAATACAATGCCAGCCCCATCTAACAATTAATGGATTTCACAAATACGGCCTCGGACACAACAATACATTTCACACCTCAAAGGAGTGGTAACAAGTAACCAAATCCAACACAGTAAAATAAACAATTTAGCTCAGTCAAATCCGTACAATCTATTTTTATTTGCAATTTAGATGTAGCTACTTGAAACATCTTCCAGATCACAACTTGCCCCCAAGAAACGTCTGTCTAACCAAAAGAAATACTGTATTTCAAACACTTCTCCACCAACACTTAACAGGCACATTTAAATTTATTTTTCTGTTTAAAAAGTTCACTTCTTGATAAGGGTAATGCATTGTGCATGTCCTACAGCCAACTTTTGCATTTAACTGAAAGCCTTAATACAGTATTTTTCACTCCCTCCAAGACTAAAAGTTTGAATACAAACCCACATGAAGCTCATTTCACTTTTAAGCTTCTTACTCTGAAGTTCATTTAAAAAATTACATTTCTAGCATTCAAATTATCCAGTTTGAAGTGACTTTAGAGCAATACCAAGGAGTTATCTGAGGGCTGAAGGGGTGCCTCTTAACTGAAACCATCTTTTCCCGACTGCATCCAATGCAGAGTCCAATCGCTCTGACAGCATCTTTCAACACATTAAGCAACTTCTCACACGGATTTCAATAAAATTGTCCCTCTGGAGCAACCACAAATTAGTCTATAATGTTACAAACAGTATTAACACAGAGTAGAAAAGGCACCTGCAACAAGGTATTCACAGGTGATCAGAGATTAGAGCAAGAGAAGGAAGTAACCACCCTGAACAGTGCAATGACTGACAGAGCTCAATTAGTGTCAGGTTTGGGTGGAAACAGCACCAGGGTAAGTGAGGAGATAAAGGAGAGGATGCCAGGGAGAGAGGGAGATGGCAGAGGAGTTAAAAGAGGTAGGTGAGAAAAGGGAGTTGTGCCAGGGAGCACGGGAAAGGGGAAAGGGAAAGCAGGAAGGTCTCTCCTTGTCCAAGCACCCTGCCTGGCTACCCCTCTTGGTCACAATTTCCCTTTGTGTGCTTGAAAATTAAAGGGCTATCAGAAATACTGGAAATAATCATTGAAAAATTCAGAGGGAATGGAGGGAGGAGGGAGTTTCAGCACAAGTGCAGGTGTAATTTGTTACCACGTGCCTCAGCACTTCTTAAATACCTGCCCATACTGTTTTCCAGGAAGCCCCCAAATTCTTCCTGCTCTGTCTCACTGCAGTCGGAGGTGCAGGAAATGCTCCTCATGTTTGCTTGGGTTTTTAAGAATAAACTGAGTGTATTCTGATGAGCTAGTTTACATATTAAAGGCAGATCTCCTTTTAAAGCAGAGGATGCACACTGCCTATCCCGAGACAGCAATCTTCCAAGAAACCCAAAAATATTAATTCCAGCAGCTGCATTTTTAATTTTAATCTTTCTTCTCCTTACAACATATCACTGTATTTATGAAAAGGTTTTCCTTCACCGCTTTCCTACAAGATAAACCACAAACCCAGCAGTTTTTCCACAAACCAAATTAACACCAGCCCAATTAGTTTCAGGGTCACTGAAGTCACACCAAAAGCAGAGACAAGCAGAAGGAAAGAAGTATGAAAACAGAACACTTGAAAGGTGTTTGGCATCAGGCAAAAACATTTCTTATACAGACCTGGCACTACAACTTGTCAACAGTGAATGAAATGACAAAGGCACTGCAAGAAAAAAACATCACAGGGTTGATGCTAAATACTCACTTAATAGGAATGGTAATAGAACAACAAAAAGCCACCTGAGCTCTGGAAACTAAATATGAAAGCCAGAAACACCAAGGAGGACCCTGAGCTATTTCAGCGTCCCCACAGGCAGGGTCATCTCACTACTGAATTGTAAGATGTCACATCACAGCGCTGCAGAAATGACATCAGCAGTCCCCGTAACAAAGAGGAGAACTTTTCTTTTGGTACAGCACAGAAATCTTAGTTAATTCTAGAAACAGGGGGACACAAGGATAGGCAGGACACGAGGGGACATGGACACACAAGTGGGAAGGAAACAGTCAATGGTAACAATTACAAATGAGGATCTTCAGCTTTCAGAGTTTTCGCAAAATCCAAAGCTTATCAGCAGGACTGACAGAGCAGGATTATTCCTCAAGCAGACAGAGCAATGGGCTGCTCCCTCTGTGCCACTGAATGCATCAGAACAAAGCCTACAGGTGAAAACATTTCAAATCTCAAGAGAAATAGTGAAGAAATAGTTAAACTTGCTACCCTAAACCAGGCAGTAATGCTGTAAAGTGTGATAATGCAAATGTCACTTCTATTACACATGTAATTTATATTTGTCTACAGATACAATGCAAATATGTATTTTTAGAATACATATTTCAAGGCTCTGACAGACACTGTTATTTTGCTTTTTACCTTTTTAGTATGCACACGTATCTCAAAGACCTTTCAGTTTAAATCAGAGGAGAAAAGCAACAGGAAACATCCCACCAACCCATTTCACTGTGTAATAATTACTTATGAATCTACTTCTACAACTTCAGAGAGAGGTGCTAACTGTATTCAGGGCTGCTGCTGATCAAATAAGGGTGTAAAGTGCAATAAAAGCACACATTAGCTACAGGCATCAATAAAAAGTATACAAAGCCTTTTACATGACTGCGGGTTTCTGACTCAGAAAGCTTCTGTTCATGGCTGGCTTTTTTAGCAGAGTAAAAATGACATTCCTGCAGTCACATTCCCACGCCAAAGGGGCTTGGGAAGATCAGCCAGGGAGAGAAAAGACATAGCAGGAAAGTTTGAGGCAACATGTACTTCTACTGTATCTTTAAGTAATACAACTGTGTGTGACAGACAAACTGAGGTACAATTCCTACTTGGATAAAAACCAATGCAGAATAAAACGCTCTACACTTGGCACTGATTAAAACAACACCCTCCAGTCAGGATATCTGTGAATGCATACAGCAAAGGAAATGTGCTTTCCCAGTTTTTCCACTTGACTCCAGGAGAAACACGTCAGATTTCAGACAAGTGTGAAACTTCCCAATCGATCAATCAATTCCTGGGGCAGATTGTTTCCTGCACATTCGAAATAGGACAGTGATTTCAGAAAGATTTAAAAAGATGGAAACCTTCAATTTTCAAGCCACTTTTTTTATAAGGGGCTGAATTATTACCTACAGCTTGAGGAGGAAATAGATTTTTCTGGAGAGGTGTTCTTGTAAGAGGTGCCAGGAGTAATAACTTACACACTGCAAAACACTTGAATCCATGAAGTAAAAGAAATCTCCCAACCACACATGTTGTAGAAAGGATGGTTATGCAATTTAATGAGACTGAAGATTTTAAAGACCATTTCTTTTGTAGTGGATGATTTACTTCTTTTATTAATAATTAACTGTTCTTAGGATTTTGATCAAGTCTTACATTCATGCTCACCTGATTCATGTTGAATTCCCGTTGTGCTCTGAGAAGATACTCACAACAAAGGAAGTCCTTTGATTACATGAGCCCTGAAAAGAAAAACAGACAATTGTAACATGCATTTACCTACAAATTTACACTGAATTGAAAGTACACACAGACCTGCAGTTTCTCTTCCTAAATCACCTGTCAAAAAGAAGTACATTTCTTTAGAAAAAATCTGCTCTGAGCTACGGTTTTGTTATTAGAGCTCAAATGTGTCTGAATAATCTCAAGATGAATTAATCTTTCTCCCGTTTTAAATGATGATGTAGCAGAAATGTGCCCAGGTAGGATTGTTCCATTGGCTTTTTAAAGTGAGTTACTTTGTTCAAGATGGGTATAAAATTCTAAAGAGATATGACTCTTAAAGTTCTTAAAATACTCAAAGCTTTTCAAATTAAGAAAATGCATGTACTGAGCCTCTACTCTCCCACATCAGAAACAGGAAAATATTCCTTAAAAATAGAGCATTTTATTAAGATATTTTATTACACTAAAGCATTTTACCTTCTTGTTTAACAAAAGCCTGAGATTTCACAAGGTTTCGGACAAAAATTCCTGGATCAAGTAAGCATCGAATTTGGAAACGAACGAACTTGAGACAAAATTAATCAGAGTGATGCCACATCCAAGACTCTTGTACATCAACTCACTTCCTTCCTATTTTTTTAATGCACACAAAAAAAGCTGTATTGCAAATTAGGCTGGAATCACTTTCCTTCCTGCTGTCAGACAGAATTTTCAATAAATTAACATCCCCCTTCTTTGGAAATTAACTGATCCCTCTTCACTCAGAGCACTTTATTCAAGTACTGCTATTTCTTCCCTGTCTTTAGTTTTCTTATTATAACAATGATTAACTGATAATTTTTTTTTACTAAGTACTCTGCATAAGTACTAACATTTAATTTAAAATACATTCTAGCAAAATACACTCCCAGTAAATTTCATATAATCCTTCACATCTTTGCAGTGCAAACAGGAATGCTGTGGAACATCACCGTGTGCCAAACATCACTCAAATGCTTAAGAAACCCATGTGAAAAGGAAAACTGTCCTTGGAAAGGATATTTCTGTTGTATTCAGCTCTTCCAGGATTAGCTCCTTTTGCCCTGGTATTTCCACACTTGGTGAGCATTCAGGCAAAGAGCTGAAATATCTGTATTTAAAGGTCCAGCTCTGCAGCTGGTTCTGCGGGATTTAGTTTGCCAGCAAAGCCCAGGGATGGGATCAGGAGCTCCATGTGAACACATCCAAAGAAAAGCATTCCTTTAGGAACGTGCTATTACAACTTCCTGACCTATTTCAGCACTGGACTCAGCATAAAATTCTGTGCTTGAGCTGAGGCCTTGACAACAGAGAAAAACCCAGTGCCCTTATTCATTGCTCACTGGGACCATACCCACACGTCAATTTATAAATTAAATATTTTGGGCAGCTGAGCTTTTTTACCCCAGCTCTTAAATAATCAGTCAAAAATTTGAAAAACAGAACAAAACCTTTTGACTCTGTTTCATTTGAGCAGTAAAAAATACACTTTTCTGGTATTTCATATGCGAACTCAAAATTATTTTGCTTAGAAAGAATTTTCAAACCAAAAAACAAGCCTGGTATTTTTACAAGCTTTATAAATATTTTATTCAGCTCTTATACAGCTGGTTGTTTCCAAACCTCTCCGTGGTGTTTCTTAGAAGATGACAAAACATGCTAATGCAGTTAAACATCCAGGTAACACAATTTAGGCAGATCCCTTACAAACTGCACTTCTCTATTCTTACAAGGTACCAGAGGACCCACCTGACCATAAACCACAATTAGGTGAGAAATTAAGCTGCACTAAACCCAAAGCTTCAACCAGTATTTTTAAAGCTATTAATGTAAAAATTCTATACCTGCAGTTGTGTGTTTTTCTGCGCTTTTTCCTTCCTCCACATTCCTTATTCTGTTAACACTGAACTCAACTACGTGGAAAGCAAGATTAATTGCACAGGGAAATCAATAAAATTAAGACTATATACAACTTGTGTGCGGTCACCAGAGGTTTTTTCTACCTAAATGAAATGTGACACAACAACAGAAGGGTCTGCAACAGTAATTCGGGGGTTAAATTCCGGTACACAGATTCAATAAACCCAAGAAAATATGAAACAAATTGTCCAACTGCTGCACAAATATTAATTCCCAGCACGATCACTGAGTACCAACAAGGTATTTACTCTTATCAGTGCGAGCAGGAACAAGCTCTCACTCCACACTCTAATGATTTCCTTGGAACATGCAGCCAGGTCCCGGGCAAGATTTCCCAGGAAAGCCCCAGTGAAAGTGCTGCTGCTCTGCTGTGTCACCAGGGGAATTTGTGATGAAATTAAGGACAGGGTGATGACCACATGCAGTGTGTTTTGAAGTCAGCAACATCTACAAGTGCTTCAGTTGCACAGAGTCACTTGGCAGCTCCATCAAATAACTGTTTTCATTCAGTGTTTCCTCCAGACTCAGCAGCAACCTAAAGCTGCACCTATCAGAGACCTGCATGTTGTTCCTAACATCCACCACAGGGAACTCCGACTACTCACTGAACTCCCCCAAAAAGAGAACGATAAAGGTTCTATGCCAAAAGCGAAGCAGAGACACCAGCAACTCTGAGTTTTAACCATTAACTCCCAGAAAACATTGCCACGTCCTCCCGATTTCAAACCACCACCTCCTGCTGTGTCCCCTAAGTGCAAAAACACCCCAGACTGACTGCAGGTATCAGAGCACCTGGGAAATACAGGAGAGAGGAGATCTCCTCTTCTTAGGGGTTCAGAAAAGTGTACTTAGAAAAGCTCCAGGCAACAAATTATATTTATTCAGATAAGAATATACAAGGCTTTTGTACTTAAGGAAACACCGTGGTCACTCTAAAACAAAATGCCTGAAACAAAAAGTATTTTGACCTTATTTCTGAATCTACACTCGCGAGTTTTAAATATTCCCTTTAGAAAAAAAAATATAACTTTCTGGGAATAAAGTTTGTAAATGAAAGCAAGTCATTTTATACAAAGCATTGCAGATCATCTCTTTCAAACTAAATCCCTACTTCTAGATTTCATAGCCTATCTTCTGATTTTATAAGCCATATTTATCATTTCTCTGTGTGGGCTTTGTTTTGGTTTTTTTTTTTAAATCCCAGAATCAAAAAGCATTGTGAAAGAGGATGTTGCTTCCAACTCAGAGGAAGGAAAAACCAGGCATGAGAGTATCAACCCTATTTTGGAAGCTGAAAATGGGACATGCATTACGTCACTGCTCCAGCAAAAACATGTTCATTAGAGAACCAGGAACAACTTGCAAGTCTCCACAGCCTGTTTTCCTAATGACCAGGGTTCAGGCTGGGATTCTGCACAGCTCTTGGCTTTGCTTTAGTTTCTAGCTGCAGCCCATGACCATTTTCTAAACATCGGGACATTTATATTTATTCAGGGCAACACTTAAACATTCTAATCCCCGAATTTTCTATTATTAGGTGAAACAAAGGTAGTAAAAAAAAAATTAAGTTCATATTAAGATTAAAATATGTATTTGACAGTGCATCTTATTTCTATCTACAGGCACTTCACTGCAAAGACATTTTCAGTCACTTCAGGCTGCCTGAATAACAGAGAAAAAAAATGGGCAAATGGTGATTTTCTGAGCACTGAAATCTATTACCCATTGTCCAGTAAGAAAAGAACCTTTGCTTGCTGCCACATAACCAAATAAACTGTTACAGCTCAGAGAGGTTTATGCAAGTAACCAAGAAAACAAGCCAAGAAATCACCAACTCAACACAAAGCCAGAGTTTATTAATTAAACAGCAACTAGTCAAGAGAAGTCAACAGACAATAACAGGTCTCTAACGACTGCAAATATACGGAAACACCATTCCAGTCTTCAGAGATAAGTGCACTTTAATTCTGCTTGCAAATAAAGTAAAACCCAATGAAAATTTTCTCAGACAAGTACTCTGCTGATTGACCACTACGTGAAAAAGCTCATTTCAGTCGTTTCTTTTTACCACACAGGGCTCAGCCTCCCAGTTTTGTCTACAGGGATGTTTGCACAGAGGCAGAGGAGAAATATTTTTCAGCTGAGAATACAACTGGAGAAAAAACACATTGATAAAAGAAGTTATTTCACTGAGGGGGAGTCATTAACAATCAGGCTCATCTCTGTCCTTTCCACGCTAACAAGCTCAACAGCAAATACATTGCAGGGCTATAAATTAAAGGTTTGCCAAGGCAGGAATACATTACCGGTCATCTCCGAATCTCTCTGAACTCCTGTTTTTAACTGACAGGCACCCAGTAAGAAGCATTATTCAGGTCTTTTTTTTTTACACGATTATTACTTGTTTACCCCCAAGGATCAAGGATTTTATGAGTAACGGTGAAATGGGGACATCACTGCACTGCAGGATGGACTTCCAGAGCCATTTCAGCTTTTACAGGAAAACACTTCCTGCTTTACTTCCCTTCCATTCTCAAGCAAATACACAAAAGGAAAAAAAAAAAAAAAAAAGAAGAAGGATGGGTTATACAAGTGTAGAGAAGAACTTCAACATCCTTCCCCACCTCCCAGGCTGCTCCAGAAGGAAGGCTGAAACCACACTAAACAGGCACCAGCTCAGGAAATCTCCGAACATCACCCTTATCATGGCACTTCTACCTAAGATATTTTATCCAAAGTGAAGACTTGCCTTTCATTTAACACAGCTAGGGGTTTCACTATAAGTGGAATTCACTTTTATGATCTATGCCACAGACTGTTGAGGCACTTCCGCCCCAGCAAACCCTGGAAGCTCCACGCTGGAAAACCAACAGGTACTTCCATGTGGTTCCCACTGCTGTGCCTGCAAGTCCAAGAGTTCTTTTGTTTCCTAGAAGTCACCACCCCATGGATCAGTGAAAAGTGCCAATGCTATCACTGATTCACCAGTGGAGATCCCTCTGTCTGCACCAAGGAAAGCAGCCCTGAATTCTTAACATGCCCATCATCTTTATTGAAACCTGGCAACTGCCAGAAGAGAACAATGTAATAATTCAACACCATGCTGCTGTACACCTTCAGTTCCCTCAATCCACTCAGCATGTTTAAATACGCCAAAAAAGACTTTGCATCCAAATAACATCCCCCAAGTGCAGAGCACAGACCTGGACACAGCAAACTGGGGCAGCATCTCAAGCACAACCAGCCCCTGCTTTTCCAAGAGCTGTCCACTGCTGCTCAAATGTAAAATGAGAAAAATACTTCTCTTGCCACTGAATCATTTAGCAGGTGCAGCCACACCACCTTCCCGTATCCTCCTCCAACAGCTGAAGACAATTTCAAGTTTCCTTCACTACTTCAAAATGGAAATTTTGCAGCTTCGTATGAATTTGAAACCACTGGAAACTTCACTGAAGCCTCCAGGTACCTGCCATGAGATGGTTATCAGCGATCTCCACACGCTGCTCTGGCTCCAGATTAAAAACGTACCTGAAGATACATCTCTAGAGCTGCCCTGTGTGTCTCACACGAACACCTTTGCTCTCACCCCAAATGTTTTCCCCCTTTTTTCCTGCACCATCACGAGCTGTGATATACGAGTATCCCCAATACAGGAGAATTAACGCAAGGGCATTTTTCCAGCGAGGAAACCGACCCCGGAGTTAACCTCTCCAAGCTCTGCTCGCCCGGTTTGGCAGAACTCGACCCTGCGGGAGCACTCGGGGCCCGCGAAGCGCCGGAACTTTTGGAGACGGTGCGTTTAGGAAGTGTTCGGAAGCGCACAGCTCCCTCAGCATCGGGCTGGAGCGGCACCCCCGAGCCGGCGCCACAGCACCGAGAAAGCCGCCCAGGGCGCGGAGCATCCTCACCCAGGCGGCCCCTCCCGCCCTCCCGTCCCTGCCCAGGGCGCTCCCTGCGGGCGCAGCTCCCGCACCGCTCCCCGCACCTGCCGCGCCGCCTCGCCCCGGCCGACACCTCCCCGCCGACCCCCGGCGCGGGCGGCTCCGCCGGGGCCGCTCCGGGCCGCGCCCGCCGCTCTGCCCCCGCCCTGCCCTGCCCTGCCCCGGCCCGGCCCGTTCCGTCCCGCCTCCGCCCCGGCGGGTCCCGCCGCCGCCTCCCGCTCACCCGCGGCCCCGCCGGGAGCGGCCTCAGCGCCGGCACCGTCCGGGCGCCATTTTGTCTCCAGCCTCGGAAGTGACGTTGGGGGGAGGCCGCGGGCAGGTCCCGCCGCGGGACCCCCCCGGCACCGCCGTCGTCTTCATCCCTCGCGTCCTCTTCATCTTCTTCACCCCCGGCACCCCCTTCGTCTTCATCCCTCGCGTCCTCTTCATCTTCTTCACCCCCGGCACCCCCTTCATCCTCGGCATCCCTTTCATCCCCTTCGTTCCCGACACCTCCTTCATCCCCGACAGCCCCTTCCTCCTCTTCATCCTCAGCAGCGCCTTCATCTCCAACACCCCCTTCATCCTCTTCACCCTCAGCATCCCCTTCATTCCCAACACCCTCTTCATCACCTTCACCTCCTTCCATTCCCTTCACCCGCAGTACCCCCTTCATCCCCAACACTCCCTTCATTGCCAACATCCCCATCGTCCCCAGCACCCCTTCAACACCCTCAGCCCCAACACCCCTTTCATTGCCTCCACCCCCTTCCATTCCCTTCACACCCAGTACCCCTCCATCCCTTCCAGCCCTGACATCCTCTTCGTCATCTTCACCCCCTTCCAACCCCTTAACCCCCAGCACGCCCTGCAACCCCTTCACCTCCTTCATCCATAACGCCCCCTTCACCTCCCTCATCCTCTTCATCCCACCCACGTCCTTTATCCCTTTCACCCCCTTCATCCTCTGCACCCCCAGTTCATCCTTCCTGCCCCAGCCATCCCTTTCTCCCAGACAATGAGGAGAGCAGGTTCCCTCTCCCTGTTGCTTTTAGTTCTTTTTTTTTTTTTTTTTGGTGTCTGTTTGTTGACTTCTCATAAAGCAGCTCAGCACCTCGGTGGTTTTCTTGCGTGTGATTGAAAAAAAAACCAAACAAAAAAAAACCAACTCCAAAACAACAAAGTGGCTGAGGGGAAATTATTCGAGTCACTGAAGTGATGCGGGGACTGATTCTCACACCCCCTGAGGGGCCTGGGCTGGGACCCTTTTATGTTCCACATACATCGTCCTGCCCCATCTAAACCAAATTTTCCTCACTAATTTCTAAGCAAGTACCTGAGAGGTAAAAAAATGTATCCATAATCACCTCTTGGGAGATGTCTGTATTTGTATTGCAGTGTCTCTCCCTTAATTTCTATCTCACCTGAATATTCTATTCATAATGCAGTCAGAGATGTAATCCTCACGGGGCAGGACTGTATTTTATGTGGAATTGTTAAGAATTTGCCATTTTCCCGGAGGAAAACACATTGGCTTAAACCTACAGAAAATAGATTACATTAATAGAGTGGATTTGAACATCTCTGTTGTGATGCTTAACTTTGGCAAGCAACAGCAGACTGAGAAATAACAGGACATGCTGATGTTCCCACCTGGAATACTCAGGATGCCTTTATATTATAAAGCGTTGTTTTAGATACACCACACTCAGTTTTGAAACCTCTAATTTTAGTAGCGAGAAAATCTCAGATATATTCAAACTACTTTAACTTATTAGCTTAAATGAGTTCTAATTTAATTGTATTAGCATTAAAGTTTATAATTAAGCTAAAGCAGTTAACGCCTCTGTAAATCTGGGAGTTGTTTTTAAATAAAAAACCAGGTGTCCCATTTTAGATGTTAGAGCCCTATACCTGTACAGCAGGGAAATTAAAAACATAGAACAAACTACATACCCTATTAGCTAGAGTATGAACCTTTCTACCTTCAAGTTTATATATAAAGTGTCCCAAAAGTAGCACAAATAACAGAAATTATAACTTTTCTCTATTTGTGTATACAAGTCATCCTTTCCCCCCCTGCATTTACACATTGAGAGTATCTACCATCTGGTGGTGTTCCAGGGGACTTGCACTTTCAATTTACGCTTTGTGGTGGTCAGAGAAGCCTACAAACCTTTAGCTGATTAAAGTTCTGAACTCTTAAGTTGTTGTATTCCGAAAACATCAGTATTGCTCTATTGTGCTCTGTAAAATGATGAATTAGGTTACCTGGGGGGGTGTTAGCACTCAGGGCCATGATATCAGCACACAGAAGAAACAAATACTAGCAACAGCTCTTTTGTAAATCTTGGGTGTCTGACTGGATATATAAAGTCAGGGTGACTTAAAAGAGAGAGTTAAAGAAAAGGAACTCCTTGTGTGTGAAAATCTCAGTGAGCCACGGCAGGAAAAAAATATTTCTAGGAAAGATTTTTCTTATCAGAGGCTCTAAAGTAGCACTGAAATTAGCTGGACTCCAGTGATACCAGCATGGCCAGTTCTCCTCTTGTTAACTGGGACAAGGACTCTTTTATCATAACTTCCTGTGCTGTTCTAGTTGTCCCTATAAACACAGCATGTTATGGCTCTCACTAATAATGTCCCTGGGAAAGACTGATATAGCTGAACTCCTTGGGTTACTGCTTATTAATAGCTCTGAGTTTAAGTAATATTGCCATCTTTTTCTATAAGTGTATTTTTGGTAGATGAATTGACTGAACTGCTCAGATATTCAGTTATTAAGTATTCCTGCTCCTGGTTTGGGTGAGCTTTTCCAGCCTCCGGGTTCATCACAGTCCTTATTTTTATTTCTGCTCCCTACAGCCTGGCTCATTTTTGCACCAGCATCAGGTTTCATTATAAAAATCTAATTTTTCACAGAATAAAGCAATGCCCAAGCTTTTACACTGGTCAAATGTCTTTGTCACTCCAGTCTGTATCAGTTGCTCACCTATTACGTTGTACAAATATGCAAACCACAAGTGTTGCTTTTCTTCCATGGAATTCATCTGTGCCAATTACACCAACAGTGGTAAAGGGATAAAGATAAGGTCCATTTAAATTTAACTTCATCAGTTACATTGCTCAGTCTCCATTTCAAACCACAGCAGATTTTTGAGACTGCCTCTCTAAACTGATTCAAACACTACAGGATTCACCCCAGGATACTCATGACTATGAGTTTCTCAGTGGAATTAATCAAGAAATATACTTCAATATACTTAAATATTCTTAACTTTACTTAATCAGGAAATATTTATATCGAGAGCAGATGCTGGCAGTACTCCACGGAAGGAAAAGCAGGTAGGAATAGTGTTCAGCTCTTCTTTTGGTTACCTACTACTTGTGTAGTGACAAGTTGGCTCAGAGGATGAAACAGCACTGAGAATCTCAGCATCTCCTTGTCTGTATTCCTGCTTTTTCCAACTTCCAGCTGCTGGATCCTTCAGAACCACTGAGGTGCTGTTGGTGGATGGTGTAGGCATGCTGTGAGTAACCAATACGTAATTTCAGTTCTGTTGGAAGCATTCTGAAAACAAAACCAGGCTGGATGGCTACGAGACAATGTGCAATAATCCGAAGCTTTTCTCAGTTCTGAACATGTTCCTTTTTCCTGTAAAAAGGCCATCAGTAATTCCCACCACTAGCTGGGGCTCGGGTACAGCTTACTGGGAGAGCAGTCACTGTGCATCTGCATCAGCCTGCAGTGAGGAGTCTTTAATTTTAATGGTCTGCTTGTACATTCTTTATACATCCCTTCCTGTCAGGTGCATGACAGCTCAAGCCATCCTTGTGGCCCTTGCTCCGTTTTCTCCACGAAATGCAGACATGCTTCACTTTCTCAGCTCCTTCTATTGCTACTTTCCACTCAATCAAGCATGTTTATTGTGTTAGTAAGCTAATTATTAATCATGACAAAATGAGGTAGAAGAACTCATCAGGAAAACTGTTTTCCAGGAGTAACTTCATAATTATGAGTTAAACATTTCTCAGCTTCGGCACTTCCAGGTTTAAATGAACAGATGGCAGAGTTTGCCTCCCTGTGAGAGGTGATTAATAGTAATCTATGCTTTCATCATCTCATTAATATTTTGTCTCTTACAAAGAGGCAGATCTTAGTGCCAGGAGTAGTTTGCTAAGGGTAATTCCAGGCCTGGATCACAGAGGAAACTTTATGCAGCAACTTAAATTCTTTCCCTACTTTTTAACAGGCAGCCTTTGCTGCACTATTTTTTTGTATACAACTTGCCTTTAAGGGCTGCCTTTTAGGTCAAAACCTCTTGTACTTTCTAAAGCTCTCTGTGAGTTGTGAAAAGGGGACTTTTCTCAATTCTCATTTCTCTTTCTCTACACAGTTTGTAGGGGTCCAGGCAGGGAAACGCTGACAGTTGTGGCTGTCCCTTATTTCTCAACAAAATGCCTCAGTGCCTGGTACAGGAGAGGACATTCCTTCAAGGAGGAAGCTTCTATTTCCTCCACTATGCTCAGTTATTGCTGCTTATTCAACTCCTCCAGGGTTTCTTCCTCCAGTAGATAGGAAATGAGGAAGAGCCGACATTCCTCTCTCTTTTCCCTTGGGCACACCTGCTGAACCTGCTAATTCCTCCCCTGTTTCCTGCATAGGATGAATCAAATGTCATGAGGCAGAATATCCACAGGACTCAAAGGAATGTGTTATTTGGGGATTAACATGGTTCATAAAAGCAGGAAATGGAGTTGCTTCCCAGCTCAAGTGAGACATACACTACTAATTTCCTAAGACAAACACCAGCACATTTAAAATTGCCTTGTTAGAAAATGTTTAGTCATTCTGGAGGGAAGGAGGGAGTGTTTAAATAAATCAATGACTTATTAAATAGCTCAGTTGCTGGTCATTTTTGCTGGTCAGTATTGAAGTTATTACCAGATGGCCAGCAGGAAAAATTAGTTAAAGGGCTTAGGTAGTAGAGAAAAATCCATATTCTTAAAGCATCAGTAGCTTCATGTTCTGCACAGGAGGAAGAAGTAAGAGATGTTCTCCGAAGAATAGAACTGATTCTTTCTACCTTTTTGCCCCTCAAAAAAACAGAGGGAGCTTCTGTTTTTCCCTGGCTGTTACTGGAATTGTTGCTGTGTTGCATCAGTATTGCTCTTATGTGTCACCTTTACTACCTTTTCTACTGGAAGATAAGGTTGTAACATCTGTAAGAATTTCTTCCCCAAGTTTATGTGACTACTGATGTTGGTATAACATTTGAAGTAACCCCACAGGTTGGCAAATCCATTGCTCAATTTTAGCTCAGGCTGGAAATGTCAACGAAATGAAATGTTAGTGAAGACAATGTGTTGCAGTTCTCTGTTTTTCCTTCTTCCATTTCCTTTTTTTTTTTTCTGGATGGCACTGTTTGGTTCTGAACTCTCCGGAATCAATCATCCCTGCCAACTGCTTTCTGGAAACAGAACAAAACTTTGGATATGCATGGAATGTGCAGCGCTCCTTGCCTGCTGAGACATTTGCCAGTTTAACGTTTACCAGAGTCTGAAAAATCTGACTTCTCCAGCCTGGGGCTGCACAAACTCCGTGACTGAATGGGGATCTTTGTGTTGGAGTTCAACTGTTTGTTGCAGAGCAGGGGGACCTGTGGGTTTGGTCTCAAGCCTAAATCCACAAGGCCTGGACAAAGACACACGGCCAACGAGATGCTCCGTTTATTTATCCAGAAATGCCTCCACGCTGCAGCTGTAAAAAAAATGAACAAAGCACTAATTCAGCCTTCTCCTCTTAGCACCTGGGTCAAGTTGCAGATCCCCTGCTACCTTCTGCATCCATCAGAAGCTGTCAAGCCAAACGAGATGCTGGGAATCTCAGCGGGGTCAACCTTTTAGCTTAAAAAAGCTGTCTGCGAAAGGATGGGCATGGATATTCTGGTTCTTCATCTGGTGAAGTAAGTGAGTATCAATAGGTATAACAATGCCTTCAGATGTGCTGTAGGCCAGTCATGATTTAAGTTTTGAATTGCGGTGGTTCAGTAGCATCTACACTGCAAAACTTAGGCTGGTGGAGCAGAAATTATTTTTAGCTGGAATGGCTCTTCATCAAAAGCAACCCGAGCACACTTGTGACCTGAGGGGCCTGGTACATTCAATAAGTTGCTTTTTTGCTCTGTGTCCTCTGTTCCTATCCAATACAAAAAAACATTAGCGATGTTCTTACCATAAAACATGCTGAACATCACTGCACCTTGAACTAACAAGAAGCTGTGACAGGACTAATGTTTTAGTGTTTAAAGATTCCTGGGCTGGTGGCTTTTCCCTTACCTGTGTTATAACCCTTGGCAAGTCACTTAGTCTGTGTATCAAGGCAGAACTTGCCACTCTCATGTGAATGACACTTCAGTACCTTTGAGTCTGAAACCTCGACAGAGGTGTTAATGTGCAGGCTGTACTTATTTTTGAATGAAATAAGATGTGATTAAGATATTTGCAGTGGTATTCTGCAGTGCTCTGCATGGTTTAATCGGTGTCTAACTATAAAAGAACACTTCTTAAATTTATAGGAGTAAGTTGACCTCCATAATTCTTCTGGTGCAAACTTAATTAATATTGGTTTCACTAAATTCATTCTTCTGACATTTTCTGTTCTTACAGGACAAACATGCCTTAAATGAACTCAGGGAGGAATTGCTGTATCGATGTCCAGAACTATAATAAATATTGATGTGTCAGCTTGCTCTCCTAATTACAACCGCTGTGTGTCTTCCCCACTGACACAGATGCAAGGGGACAGCTCTGTTTATGATATTTTTTAGTGACATCTGGCACTCTCACAGGAAGCCTGGTGCCTGCTTGTCTGTTTGGGAGAGCCACATTCATGACTCAAAGCCAAGCTGCAAAAGGGAACGTTATTGCTGGTGACTGTAAAGGAACGAATGTGATCAGGAGCGAGGACTGTAAGTTAAAAGCGAGTGTTGATTTATTGAGTGTTGTTCCCTGTGAATAAAAGTCAAACGTGGCCAGCTGGTGAAAGTCTGGAGCTGCTGTTTCCTCGTGTGTTCTCATGCATAGGAAGTCTCCTGACCTCGGGCCTTGATTCTGCCACTGATCATTCATCTGAGCTCACAGAAGGGTTTGCCCTGGGACAATGTGCTGTCTGACTTCTCACAAAGCAGAAAAGATCCCACCTTCCACAGAAATTCTACCAAAAACTACATAGGTGGTGTTCAATCTGCGTTTGAAATCCCAAACTTGCTGGACTTTAAGGCAAGGACAGGTCAGTCACAGAACCCTGCAGGAGTTTCATATGAAATACAGAGCTCTGTGTGGATTTTTAGTCTGCGTTTGCAGGACATTTGTACAACGGAATTACAGATTAATTAAATTTAATTCAGTAACATACAGAGACAAAACAAATAGGGACAAGATTTTAATGAACAAGCCATTGTTTCTTGAGGTTTGCTTGAAGCTGACCGGAACGTTCTACACTTGAGATTTCCAGGCAGCAAGGTGTATGAATCACCAGAATATTAAATGCATCATGGTAGCAGCAGTTGCTGTTTCTTCAAGTTTGCAGAATAACAGATGTCTTCTGATTTTTCAGAACCCTTGCTTCCTCTACTCTACACTGAGTATCCCGTACTCCAGCTGATGACCAGAAGGAAATTGCCTTCACATTTTTGCAGGTTCAGATTTAGTGCAGCACAATATTTAATACTCAGTCTCCAGGGCTGGAAGCCCACAACTAGTGTTTCAGCATTACAATTGCATTCAGCAAACTGCATGGGCTGTTTGGGTTGGTTTTTAGGGGTTGATTTTTTACCTAAGATTAATAAAACCTTCCTTAAACTAGAGGGTGGCCCATAAAGGCACGGTTAAGACCAGAAAATTTAGGTAGTTGGTATGTGAAGCTGAACTGGCATTTAGTGAGAGATTCTGGTGTAGGAGCAAAGTGTCTCCTTGAGCAGAATTTCAGCTGGTGTTCTGCCCATGATCCAGGAAAACTCAGAACTGCCCACAAAGGTTGTCTGCTCCAATGCCACACATTTCTCAAATTTCTCTTGTTACTTCAGGCTTAACCAAGATTCAGAGCTGGCACAAGAATGTTTTTCTGATTTTGTGGTATTTGCAAGTTAGCAGTGACTGCAGAAGAAACTGGTGACATCTGTGCTGTTCCCTACAACGGGTGAATAATTCATAATCCCATATGCCAAACATTTGGGAAGGCCTTAATGCATCTTAGGGGGCAGTTTCCAGGACAGAAAAGAAATTGGTACATTTAGACTAACAGAAATTACTATTCTTTTGCCACAAGAAGCAGCTCTAATATTCCTGCTTCCATATGACTTTACATGAAGATAAAGCTTATTATTCATGGTCACAGGCTGAGTGCTTCACTACATCAACTCAAAACTAAAACCTCCTGAAATACCTTTCTTCATATGTTTAGCTTTGAATTATAGTTTTATTTATCAATGTCAGATGCATTGGTTGTAGGCATTGCACTGGTAAGACAAGTAGCAAAATAAGTCAGAAAAATTGAGGGAAGTTTAAAATATTTTAATTTCTTCAAAGAGAACAAAGGACAATTATTGTAAAGTCAGACAATTTATATTATATTTTTATTTCCAAAGCTTGGATTGATATGATAGTTCATGGCACACAAACAGAAAAGCAAATACGAAAAGCTGACACGTTCAGCAACTATCAGCCTCATGGATTATCATGATTTTTACACCAAACACTGAAGGGCTGTGAAATTTAGAAAATCTGATGCTCTTGCAGCCACTTGACATGCAAAGCCTTCGCTCCGAGCTCTGTGCAATCAGGTCCTGCTGCACTATAAGTGCCACAGCAAAGCTGCATTGCACCTCAGTGCCACGCTCTGACCTGGCCCCGCACGTGTCGTCAAACAAATCCACTGCACGCTCGGAAAGGCAAAGATTTGTGCTCGCTAATTCCAAAGCTTCTCCGTGTCAGCTCTAAAGCTGCTGAGTAACTGGTTAAAGTGACCCATCAAAAGTGGGTATTTTCCAAGCACCCCTTAATTCAGGATGTTTATTTCAATCCCTGCATGTCTCTGCAACCAGAGAAGGCAGGAAATTCCTGATGCAACAGTCAGAAGAGCAAGCTTTCGGTTGGTAGGTCAGTTCCAGCCAGGCCTACCCTGTTTTGCCACAGAATAACGTAAGTATCACGAGCAGAAAATCTGTATCGATAGCGGAAAGATTTCGGCTTCCAACATCCAGTATTTTCCTAATTTGTAAATAACTGGTTCTCTCCGAAGCTAATTCCTGCCTTTTTGATACATCATGTGGTACATGAACATGCCACAAGCACTTAACCAGCCAAAAACACTTAAAAGATTCTGAATATGTTCGGGATATGTTGGGGTTTTTTTTAAAAAAAAAAGAAAAGAAAAGAAATGTATAAGATGTAATGTGAAATAATCTTTGGTTGCGTTTAAAACCCAAGCATATATTACCTGTAAATCACATTTCAGGTGTACATGTTTGCTGCAGGGTTTTTTTCTTCTAGTAAAATCCTGGATAGTAGAAATCCTACGAAATGTTCCATACTCTGGAATCAGGGGGAGTGTGGGGGTGGTCCTTAGAGCTGTGTGGGATCCCCATAGACCTGGAATGCTTTGACCATATTTTCCATGGATCATCTTCTCACACAAATACAGGAATAGTCTTTAGTTCTTATAAAATGAGAAGCACTTGTATTTTCTGGCATAGGATGGCAGAGCTGCTTGTTTCAACTGTTTTCAGGGCCTGGAAAACAACAAGCAGACATTTATTGCTCATCCTTACCCAAATGTTAGATACCTGATCTTTTTTCCTCCCTCTCTCTCCTTCCTATCACCACTTTATTTCTCTGCCCAGCTCCTGTTTTCCTTTCTCCTGATTCTGGTGCACAGGATCAGTTTAAAATGCTCTGGGCTTTTTTTAGTCCTTTGGGGCTTGTAAAGCACTTTAGGTTTGCATGGCACCAAAGAATAAGGCAAAGATCATTCCCAATGTTCAGCTGCTTTCCAGCACTTGTGGAGCTTGGCCCTGACATAATTCCTAGGTAATTTTTCCTCTGTGCAGGACAGTAATTCCAAACCCCATGCACTTGATGTTATAACAATATCTGGCAATTTTTTTCCCCTGATTTCTGTGGCTTTAGATTCCCTCACATTGTGATGCAGCTCTTGCCGAGACTGCTGCAATGTGTAACATAAAAATAGATTGTTTACTCAAAATAGGCACACCAGGTACTTCCCAGGTGATTCCTGGGCCCTGCTCAGGGGATGGTGCTTGTTGGAAAAGCCTGATTAGCAATTTACTTACGAGTACCTGCCTGACATCTTCCTTACGACAGCAATTACTATTCCTGCCAGGATTCCAACTGCAACTACGATTCCAACGATTATTCCAACCAGTGCAATTGTTTCCAGACCACCTGAAAGAAGAAGTTGGGAATTTTAGTGTGTTTCTCGTGGAGACCACTGGTAAGAGGCTACTGACACAGAACTGATGCTGTCCTGCTGCATCCCACTCCCTGGGGAAATTCCTTTCTACCTTGTGAGTTCTGAAGTAGGTTTGGGAAGTTCAGCAGTCTGAAGTTGTGCCTTTGGCCTGGAGGGCTCCATATGGATGTGGACATGGAGACAGTGGTCAGGTGAACCAGGGGAGGCAGTTCAGGGATAGAATGGCTGCTGGAAGGGGATTCCCTGGCAATTATGTCCCCCCCTTGTCTTTTTAAGCAATTAATTTTATTTAGTTTAATACCTTTTTCAGTTTTCTCTGGTTCCCCGCTCGGTTCACCTGTAAAGACAGAAAGAGAACAGTTACTCTGCTTTGTACAGAGTTTTTCAGTCCAATTTGTAATGCTGTACCCAAGGAAAACTTTCATTAACTGTATCACAATGGTTCAAGGTTGTTCTTTTGATAGGAAGGGAGCAAATTAAAAGTTTGGGAGAGTGATCACAAAAGATTCCTAAGTAATAGAAAGAAATTAAAACCTGAGGGACTGATTGATCTGATACATACTAGTGAAACTTAAGTGTGATCACATTAAGATCAATAAGGCATTTATACCTGGTATAAAATAATTATGATTAAGACAGAAATCAGATTTTAATTGTCTGAGACTGGCGTATGCCGATAAAACTTCACCTTGCTCTGATTGTATTTGCTGAACTATTCTGTGCCTATTTATGAAGAGAACACCTTAACCTCGGTGTCTGAGTTTTCCAGAGATTATTTAGTAGATGGCAGTAGAACTTTGATCTGGGAAAAGTGGAAATGAAAAGGCTTTTTACCATCGACACTCTCTGTGTTCGGTCCATACCCAGTAGAATTGTCACTGTCTCCATCCGGGACAAAAGCGCTTTCTGTGGTCATCAGGTGTCCAAACTGCAAGAGATTTGTTACTCTGTGTAGTCTGGTGGGCAACTACAAGAACTGGGGGTGGGGGGAAAGAGGGAAAAGAAAACCTCAGTACACTCAGTCTACACGTACGAAGGTGGCATTTAAATGTCTCGGTCACCCACCTCTCGTGGACGCTTTTTGAGCTGTCACCCATCATCTCTGACTCGTGCACAGTGACCAAAACAAACCAAACGAGCCGATTTCTTTTCCCAGCTGGGGGCTTTTCTAAATGAGAAGAGCTCTCAGTAGGGCTGTCAAAGGAGACTGCAGAATATCGAGGCCTGGCCTTTTTCTGAGTGGTGTTTTTTTCTTTTACACTGGTCTGTCAGTTTGGTTTCACTGAAGCTGAGGGAGAGACACTGAACTGGAAGAGGCAGCGAGGGGCAGAGAACAGGCAGGTAACATAAAGGAACCTTTATTTGGCATTTTATACTCACCAGGGTCGGCAGCGCTTCGAATTCCGTGTCATTTCTGTCTCTGAAGTCAATCGTTGTGCTTTCTTCTCCTTCTAGAACTGAGCTTGCTGAATCAAATTTTAGAAAGTGAGTCAGGATTTTACTTTTTAGTCACCTGTTCTGCCTACTTTGACATGAAAACTTCGTTAAACACGAGCTCTGTGCACTGTTCTATGTCCCTGCCCCACTTTCATTTCTGAAATTATTTGGAATAAATACGAATTCTGCTTTACTCCTGCCCAGAGCAGTAGGACAAAGAGCTTAAGTACCATCACTTAAAACATATTGGCTACTAATATTCTGTCTAAGAAAAGATTTCCCTTTTTTTAAGGAAAAGCTCCCTGTCCCTCCCAGAGCAGAATGTGATGTCTCCAGATTTCCAGCTTATGCACTGGGATAAATGACTTCAAACATCTTCCATTTTCTAAAACAGTTAAGAGCTTTCTCCCATCTTTCAGCTCAGTCTCAGCCTCAACCTTTATTTTTAGAGCTGTCACCAATGTTTATGGGGGCAGCCATAGTTTGAAAATATTCCTACACAGATCTGTCCTGAGGTTTTTCTAACACTGCAAATGCTTAGCTGCCATAATGTGATTTTTTGTTTTAGGCAACAATGCAAGGTCTTCCTTTTTTCATTCTAGACCTCTGTGTGATCTGTGCTCTTTGCTATAATGGGCATTTATATTTTGGCCCACATAATGCTGTTTTATTTACAAACACTGCCAGACTTCATTCAGAAGCAAAACCAGTTGGAACAAGGTAGGACACGAAAAATACGGCCCCTGAAGACAACTGGAATTATCAGGAAGGTGCTGAAAACACGAGCATCATTTGATTAAGTTTCTTGCTGACTCATAAACCTGTGCCCAAGAATGGTGTTAATGCAGTGTGAGATGCCTTGGGAGTCTGTGCTTACAAAGCCAGGTGAGGCTGCCTGTCCTGCTGCTGCCTGGGAATAAAGGTCCTGCTAATTCCAGATCCCAGGGCTGAAATTTAAGCAATAATAATATCCTCAGGCAAAAAAAAAAAGCTTGGGACTTCTGAAAAATCTTCCCCAGATTCAAACTTTGCACGGAGCTTCTGTTTATCTCAGCAATCAGATCGTTCATGGGAGTTCCTTTAAAAGCTGAGAATTGCTGTCCCTTTGGAATATTTTATGTCAGAGAAACGTTCACAGCCTGTTTGGTTTTGTTAAATTAACACTGTTTCTACTAATCTCTCTTTTTATGTAGTCACCTAAAAATGTTCTCTTCTCCTCTGCATGTGAAGTTAGAGCACATCTGAATCGTTTGGCTAAGTTCAAATTCTTCTTGTGGAAGACTTGACCACTCCTAAATGCACCAGTATTTAATTTTGAAACCAGTAAAAAGAAAATGCGCTGTCAGCTTAAAGGATGAATGAGTTGGGACTGAGAAAAAAAAATCTGATTTTCCTCAAAACTCTCATTTGAATTCTACTGGAAACTTGCAAATATTTTTCCTTCGCTCCCAAAACTGTTTTCTGAACCAAACTAGAAATTTTTTTATCCATCTCCACCAGTGTAAGACTGAGAGCTTTGTCCCATTGCCAAGAGGCCAAACACTGAACTAAACTTAGATTTCTAATTCCATGTTTACTCAAGTAAACAGAATTTTATATTTTTGTACCTTTATGAGCCTGAACACAGATACACTTTCTATTTCAGAGCCAAAAGGCTGTGCAGGTAGCACTTTGGGCAGTAGCAGATGAAGAAAGTATATTCATGTGGTGCCAACATGAGGCCTAATACAGAGGCTAATTAAGCCAGTCAGCATCCCAAAAATCACCAAAAACCCACAGAAAGATTAGAAGAGGCCAGGGTAAATCAGAGCTCCAAGTCAGATGGCAAAAATAATGTTTTGCTCATTTTTAATTGAAATACCCCAGGTATTATTGAGGAAGCACAAAGGGGACTTGACTTCTAGTTGTATATTTAGACACTTCCTAAATAGCAGTGAGATTTAAGATATAGCACAGCTTATAATACTTATTTTTTGCTTATAAAGTAATGACTTTGGAGTGTACTGGTGGATGTAAAATATTGGCCATTAAGTAGATGTTAAGCGTAAGGGAAAAATAGCAGTGGAACTTAACAACGTGAATTGTGCATGGATCAGTTTACCTTGTAATCCTGGTCAGAACCGAAAAAAAACCCATCCTTTATTCCCTGGTTGAAAAATAAGCACAGATGGAGAAAACCAATTACCAGAGGAAAATCCCCCAGCAGAAAGTGAAATAAATTTTGCATGTTAATGACAAGCAGCTTATTGGGAGAAGCTGCTTATGCTCCTGGCACGGCTCTCAGCCCTGAAAAACTGCCTGACAGTGAAGGCAGCAAAGCAAACAGTGTCACACAGCAAAGGTGTAGAGAAACAGTGACTGGCACAAAGGAACATAAAATTATTAGTCTTTGTGTGGTACTTCTGAAGATTCTTGGCTGTGAGTGACATGTAGGAAATCTATTTTCAGTGCCTTTGCCCTCTCGGTGACTGACAAAAGGAGGCGGCCCAGATTAATCTTGCCTAATTTTAGGTTCTTAATAAAGGCATCTAAATAAAGTGTCTGCTCGCCCTTATCTTCCTTCATAGCCTGTGGGGAAAGATAAATACTTGCAGAAGGTAACTCAGCTCACCTGAGATTTGGGTCATCCTTGGTAGTGCTTAACTGGAAAAGGAAAACTGGGATGTGGCTCCCGTGAGCTGCCCTAGCTCAGACTGAACTGATTTCTGCCATTCTGAAGGTCTTGACCCAGTCCTACCCCATCTGTGTAACACTGTTTTCAAGCTGAGGTCCTGTGTTTGCTGGAGAATAATCCCTGGAGTCTTCCCAGGTTCATTTTGGGCGGACAGGGGAGGTGGCTGAGTGGTGGTTCAACAGACACTACTGAATTATTGCCCAAAGAAAGGCTGGGAGGCAATTTGCCACCAGAGTAGTAGGAAGGAAAACTGGGTGTTAGACAGCTTTGCCAGGGAAAGTCATAAAGAAGCTAAATATTTAAATGAAATTGAGAGAAACTGTTGGACTTGAAGCTTCTTTCCCTGTCCCCAGGACGAGCCCTGCACCACTGGCATCAAAGGCAACGTAAAAGGGATGTAAGGGGTGTGTGCTCCTGTCATTTCTTGGTTTCAACTGATGTGGGCCAACTGTAGCAAGAGTCAGGGTTAAGTAGTGCTTCTGCATGTGTTCTTAATATTGTCTCAGAGGAGGCTGCAAATGAAAATATCGCCTCACAGTGCTGGGGTTGTCTCCAAGGAGCGCCAGGGCCTCCTCTGTTTGCAGCTCTGCGTTGCTGTGCCTGTGAATTAATCATTGCACCCCCTCCCTGCCACAGTTCCAGCTGGGAGCCTTTCAGCTCAAAGTCCCCAGCTGCTCTCAAGGCTGCACACCAGGAGAAGACCTGCCGTCTTTAAAAGTTTAATACTGCTTCGAAACCCTCCCGTGCTCCAGCCTCCCATGACCCACTTAGGGGGAGATGAGCTCACTACTTACAAGCCCGGAGTGACAGTTTACTAGAGAAACCTCTCAGGACACTGGTTGTGTTGGAAAGGAGGGGGAGCTGTAAAACTGTTGTTCATTAGCATTTCTTTCAGGTGTCTCCAAAACCAACAAAGATACTTCTGAAGATGAAAAAATGTTGCAGGATCTTGTTCCTCTCCTGGCACAAAGCTGAATAAACTGGTGGGTAAAGGCAGTTGGAAGCCTGTGGTTTAAGCTTGGTCCTTGAAACAGCAAGCCCTCCAAAACAGACTGAGTTTCCATCTCTGATAAGAGACCAGGAGATAAAAATGGCAAACCTTAAAGGATTCCCTCTAGCAAGAACTAAAATAATCTTTTGCTCATTGCCTTCTGCTTCTATTAAAAAAAAAAAAAAAAAAAAAAAGGAAACCATCTTCTGTTATTTGTAACAGCTAAAAAAGGAAACCAGCAGGTTAACTGTCAAACAAAAGCTCTGATCTTAAAATTCAAGTTCATTTTTGTCTGTGTCTTATCAACAGCGTGTTTTATCCCACCCAGCTGAGCTAAACGGCCGCTTTGGAGGACTCTGCTCCAGAAGAGCCAGGGAAGGAATGTGGCAGGATGGGTCACTTGGGAGGTATCGCTGTCCTGCTGCAGACGAGCTGAGCGAACATCTGGAGCTGACTGATGGCTTTCAGGATCTGCTTCCGGAACTGTTGCAGCCCGAGTGGTGTTGTTTGAAGGGCTGTGTATGGATTTGTGGGCTCTCCATCCTGTTTTGGCCGTGTTTTACTCAGCCTTTATGTCCTGAGGAAGCATTCCTCGCTCAGAGACCTTAATTTGATCGTGAGCGAACCGAGTCTCAGTCTGTATCTCATCATTAGAATTAGTTCAGTAGTGGATCGGTGAAAACTTTTATTCCTCGTGGTGGAGGTTTGACAAAAATATGTGATTTGTAAGGAATCTGCCTTTTAAATCCAGCAGCTCTGTAATTTTCAAATAGAATATTTTGTTGTTGTTGTTATTTGGCTTCATCCTCAATTTAAGTGTATTCCAGAATCCAAAATCTACATCATCAGCTGAAATTTGTCTGAAAATAGTTTTCCATTATTTTTCTATTTTTGGATATTTGGGGGGAAAAAGCATACAGCTGTCCCTTTTGTTGTGAAATGCTTCAACATCACCAAAATCCAGGCTACAAAATTTTCCTGACTTTGAAAACATGAGGCTTTGAAGAATATAACATAGTGGGTTCTGGGATTTGTCTTTTGAAGTTTGAGCCTTTGGACAGTTAAAATGTTCAGACTTTAGAAAGGCAGGGAAGTTTGTTAATGGGCACTGAAATTCTCAATTGTACCTCTTCTGTACCCTGCAAAATCCTATCTGCAGTACCCTGAAAGCTTTGTGTCCTTGGCCTGTTTGGGGCATTTTCTTTCTCTGTTAATTTTTTCTGGAAGTTGGAGTAATGTCTCATCCCATAAGAAATCCCCTGGTGTGTATTTAAGTGTCTAGACTCTGTTGTTCAGGAGAAAGTGTGCACTGTCTAAATCCTACAGTGCTTTCTGCAGTTTCCGTATGCAAAGACTGACAGTTTGCTTTATGTAACAAAGGAAGCTGGATGACAAAATAGCAGGAATTTTGGGAAGCGTCTGCCAGTTGCAAACTGGTCCTGAAGCACAAGGCAGGATTTAGCTCAGCCTTATTTGGGGTATGGCTGAGTTTGTTCAGGTATTCCCTGCAGCTGGTGATGACAACGCTTTGCTGAACGGTCCGAAACATTTCCTTTGGTCACCACACCCTGCCAACAGATGGGTTTCATTGCTGGGGCTGCCTCAGCCAAAGGAACAAAGCCAGGGGTTTAAACACACAGCGCCAAGTGGCAAAGAACCACTGGGGCTGCTCCTCCGGTCCGTCACGGGGCCTCTGAAGGTTGCAGCATTCTACTGGCAGAAAAGCAAAGCAAAATGTACTTTAGCTGGGCAGATATAGAGAAGTAGCTGCTGCTCTTCAAGGCTTTGCTGTGTGTAATGACCCCCAGCCAAAGGTGGGAAACAAAACTACCAAGTGGAACCTTAGTAAGCCTTGTCTTAGGCGTGGTAAGATCAGCCCCAGAGCTGTGGGCATAAGAAGGGACTAACTCCCTTATGGGACATTCCTTGCAGAGCTAGAGGTGAATGTTCCAAATTTATGCTTTTAAGAATGTTGCTGGGTCAACCTCTGCTTTCTTGTCTGCTCAGTACACTGAGCTTGGACATGCGATCCCATGAGTGTGGGACAAAACCCCTTTCTTACTGGTGTTTGCTGCCCTGTCCTGGTTCCCTGTCAGCAATTCCACTCACAGTTTAATTGTTTTCTCTGAGGGTTTGACTGGGACGACGAGGTTGGAGTTGTGGTCCAGGTGTGAGTGTCTCCTGCACCCTTCTTGTCAGGGGCAGGATGACAGAGCTGCCACTGCAGGGCTGACAGGGAAGGAGCGTTGCAGCCAAGACAAGGGGGGAAGCACCAAACTGTGTGTCAGGGAGCAGCAGATTTTCCACATGTGCAGCAGAAAGCAAACATCTGTGGCTGCAAGTACTGGGGTGTGTAAATGCAGATGAGACGAATTAAGAAATGAGCTCTAGTACAGTAATAAACTAATCTTTTCCCCAAATCACTTCCTCCTCAGAACTCTGAGGCTACAATGACATGCCCTTTCACAGCTGTCTTGCTGGAGGTTACCAACCCCTTGTATCTGCCAGCAGGACCCTTTGCATGTTCCCTAACTCATTTGTTTGAAACACTCCCACCAAACACTGAATTGGAGACTCTTAAGTGTTAATTTTGTTCACAGAGTGATTTTTGGCTACCTCCTTTTATTGCCATGCAGCAAGATCCATTCAAACATGTTTAGTCTGACTTTTATCCTACGTTAATAATGGACTAGCTAATATTTGGATGGGTTTCATAGTCATAAAACCCTTTTAATGTCCATTTGGAGTTTAGTGTGTTCTCTTTACAGATTTAGCAGTATCTCCTACACTACTCAAGCCCTCCTGAGAGAGCACATGTTTGCCTGAAAATGGTGTAACAGCTGAATTACGCCCTCACAAAGGATTATTATGATCCAATTTGTGCTGGATGTTGTGGTGTTTGTAATCAACGAGGACGGAATAAACATGAGGAAGCCATAAAGCAACATGAGGATGTGCTCAGCGTCAGCTTCTCTGTCCTTGGAGAGCCTTTTGGCCAAGCTTCTGAGACGGGGAGCTGGAAATCAACGGTGCTTTTGTCCCTTGCTTTGCCTCATTTGTTTCCCTTTAGAACATCCCAGCACACCTGCACTCCCAAATCCCACATCCCAAATGCTGGGCAGCGGTTGGTGCTTTGCTGGGGGGGGGCACACAAAGCAGAGGGACCCTTTGAGAGGCTGCAGCGGGGACCGGGGGGGGGGACAGGGAGTGGCAGGGCCTTGGCAGCATCTGGATCCCATCCCGTGGTCCCTGACCGCATCCAGACAAAAAGCAAACAAACCAACAAGACCGAACGTGCCACCGAGACGGCCCATCTGCCCCAGCTGGGCCAGCAGCAGGAACGAGGCATTTCTGTGGTCCACGTGTGGCTCGCCTCAAGTGGCGCATGGAGAAACACTGCCTGCTTCTGTTGGAGCCCAGCAGCCTTCCTTCACTGCCTTTTATTATCCAGTAAAATGCTCTCTAGGTTTTTAACTGCCTTTTTTTTCTTTTTTTTTTTTTCCCCTCCCAGATGATTTACAGTCCTAGATCTGGGGTAAATGCACGGATTCAGTGGGAGCTGCTGAATGACAGGAGTGGAGAATCTGGCCTCTCTGTTCCCAGATTTTACTGTGCAGCCTGAGTTCATGAAAGGTCCACTTGTAAGCCTTTAAATATGACTGTTTTCCTTGTTTGTAAAGTTCCAAATTCAAAACTTAACTGTTGGGATACAGATGGGCAAACCTCTGCTTGCCCAGCAGAGAGAAGAAAGCCAGTTTTCTCTGTTCTCTGCTGGTCTTCCACAAAAACACTGCAAAATACAGACCCACTGGTTTGCAGACCTACTAATAGGGATTCAGCAAGATGATTTTCTCCTTTTTTTGTCACAATTGTTTCGGGTGTTGGACACGCAGAGTTAGATTTATATCATGAAAAGGCATTTATGGGACACATGTAAGAGCACTCATCATTCATGATGCATGGGGAAAGGTTTTGGGGTGCTTATTTAGTAGAAAACTGGCTCCCTTTTGAGTCAAATGGGACTGTTCCTCTTGGTTGTACATCTTCTTTATAGTCAGCAGTTACAGAATTTGATTTTCAGGAGAGCTGAGAGTTGCCTGACTTTATTATAGTTTTCCCACTGAGACAGCAACAGTTTGGGTAAATCAAGACTCTTCCAAAAAAACCTTTTCTGCTGATTTTATCAAATCTGTTTTTTATGATTTTGAAAAACATGGAGAACTTCTCAGTCTTTCATGGCTGACTGTAAACGTCAATCTCCTTTCTTATCTCATAAACACTTGTTATCTGAATTATCCTGTCAATGTGCTTGCTTTCAGTCCAAACCAAATGTAACATGACCTGGGATAAACCTGACTTGCATAAGGAGATATAATCTAGTGTTTGCCTCCAGGTAACATCAGGCATGTGGACAGTTGATACAGCTCAAGTGACATGTGGTATCTTGTTATCAATCATGTTAATTTTTGTTCATGTTATGTGACAGCCACTGGAGTAATCTCCACGTCTGCAATGATATTTTCACCGCAGGAAAGGGTTTGGAATGAAGAAATGCCTGTGAAAATGCACTGGTTTGGATGCTGGTGAAGGCCAACTTCCCTTTCAACTCATTTGCCCTGATCCAATAACTTGCCCGAGTTTTAATATGCTGATCACAGAAGGGCAAAAAATGTCTGTGCTAATCATTCAATAATAATAATAATAATAATAATAATAATAATAATAATAATAATAATAATAATAATAATAATAATAATAATCCTTTCGGAAACTGGAAATACACTTCCTGATCGAAACAAAGCTGCTTTTCTTGAGTCAGTCTCAGTCCATAGCCTGGAGTGCCCAGTTGTGAGAAAAGGGAAGCTGCAGATTTATTTATGGCCTCACTGGGTTAAGAAGTATCAGAATCTGATGAGGAGAATTTTTTCCCTCTAAAGCCCTCAGGCCACACTGTCCCCCCAGAGTTTCAGGTACCTGGACATACCCATCCAGCAGGGATTATTCAGGTCAGACATTCTCCCTTTCCTGCCAGCCAGGCACAGACTGTGAACATGGCTCTGTCACCTCAAGTCTCTTCTAACACATAATTGCTGATGGTTGTCAATAAACAACAGTCATACCTATTAAATACTCAAGGTTTGCTCGTTTTACACCTGGAGTCCCTTTTCCAGGGGTATCCTTTGGAAATTGTCCTAAATGACTGGCTCCATGTGAAGAAAAAGTCATTAAACCAAAACACACCGAAAGTCTTAAACACCATAAACCAAGTTCTAGATCCAGCTGTGGAGTTCAGAGCTGGTTATAAAGCAGAGGTAGGATCTTGCAAGCAGCAAATACTCTATTTTTTCTTTTTGTCTGACTAGCAGGATTTCAGCTGGACTTCTTCTCTCAGAATTGAGAGTGGATATGCTTTAAAATTCCCCAAAAGCCTGGAGATGAAACACCTCTTTTACCTGTAATTCTGGTACCTTAGAAACCGCTTAAGGCAATTCTATAAAATAGTTGTGGCTTTGCCTTGTTTCTAATGGCTTTAAACTTTGGTACATTTAATATTGATGCTTTTTAAGGCTGAGGTAGTTGTCTTTAAACAATTCCTAGAATTTTCCACCATTTCCTAGGGAAAAAAACCCTTCATGTGATTTCAGATTTTCTGTGAAATTTTGAAGCACAGCTCCAAACTTTCAGCCTCCTATTCTGACACACAGATCACCATTAGAAGTCTCAAGTCAACACCCACACAGGCTGTATATTGATGTAGCTCCATTATTTTATTAGGCCAAAATCAGGTCTTTTTTTTTTTCAGTTTGGGTCCCCAAATCCAAGTCTGACAAGTATATTTATGGTTTTGGAAGATGAATGGGTTGAGTTTTAAGTAATTGTATTTAGAGCACTGGCTCTGGGAATGTGTTCCACGGCAATGGCAGAGGCATTTCACATTGCCTGGTGGCCAGTTCATTCATCAGGAGTCAAACTACACAGAAAGTCTGAATTTCAAAGTGGTATTCCTGGAATCAAGTACTGGTCAGGGTAATTCTGATTTACTGTTAATAAACCAGACTCTTCCCCTTTAGCTGTAAAGAAAAAAAAAAGGTCTCTTTTACCTAAAAGCGTGTCTTTTTTTATAAAATTCAAAAGAATTTGCCAGATTCATCTTTTCTGAGTAGGTACATAACACTTTTTAAAAATATTTCAGCTAATAATTCTCCCTGGTTTAGTCTGTATACACAGCCCATGGCTAAGTCAGGCTTAGCAAAGCCCTGTGCAAGGCTCAAACTCTGATGTCTTCAAGCTCCTGAGTTAAACTCCCGAACGGAAATATTTATGAGTTCCTTTGGTAGAGTTACACCACCTAAATGTCGATGTGTGTGTGTCACAGGGAGACTGAGGCCACGTCCAGGGGCTGGGGCTGGAATGCCCTCCCTGCCCGCCTGTCCCTTCGCCCTCCTTTGTAGACACACACACAGAAATCCCTTCCCGTAACAGAGCCTAACTCAGCCCGTCTGCAAACCTTTGCTGTGTCCCTTGCCAGATCGCAGCTGCAGCTTAAGAATTCCAGAGGCAGTTTTCCAAACAGGACAGGGCAGCCCCATAACCCGGGAGCGAGCACGGACGCCGTTAAAGCGCAGGAAACGCCTGGGAACGATTGCAACCAAAGTTTCTCCTTACCTTCCTCAGCAAGTGCTCCGAAGGGCACTGTCCCTAGGACGAGGATGAAGAACGGAACTTTCAGAAACATCTTGGATCTGCTCGGAGAGCCGCTTTTCCTAATCCTGAGACCAGATGGATCCAAACTGGGATTGATTAATTTTTTTTTTTTTGAGGCAGCGGAGAATGGAGATCCCCCCCAAATAGAAATCACTGCAAAGAAAAGACTCTGGTATTCCAAATATTCCTTTTGCTGCTGTACGGCAGAGGGGGAAGGCTTTCCCAGCTGATAACTGTACAGTTGGAGAAAACTGAGTGGAGCTGGGAGTTATTTTCTTTAGCCAAGGGGTGGGAGCAGCCCAAGGTGGTCCTCGACGAGCAGCCAGGCCCGCCCTCCGCACGCTGTTTGGTCAGCACCAAAATTATGATCTCAGCCCAGGTTTAAAGTTACAGAGGCTGTTGTGGCTTTCACAAGGCTTTTATTTAGGAAAGAGGCGGGGGGGAAAGGGAATTTAGGCAGAGCGAGGTGCTCCCTCCCTTCTGCAAACTGTCTTTAAAAAAATACTTAAGGAACAACACTAAGGACGTTTTTCTTGTTATTTCCAGCAGTGAACTGATGGTTTTTTTCATTTCAAAGTGAGCCCCTGTGTTTGTCTAAGCAAATGTGGTACTGAATGTGCATTTAGGGATACTGAAATAGTTTTAGGACAGGCTATTTAATTCTGCAGTAAATAGTGTCTGAATTTTCCTGTGTGTCTGAGGCTCTGAGCTTGTGGCCTCAAGTGACATCCTGGCTGTGCTGGACCATTTCTCTCTGCCCACAGTCTTGCTGGTCTCAGAGTGCTGATACCACCCTTCAGAGAGAGGATTTTTCCTTTTAATATGTATTATTATTAGCAGTACAGCCCTACGATGAGCCTGTGCAAGAGTCATTGGTTTTTCCTTGTCCATATCTCTGGGAATCAGCCTTGCAGGGCAGGTGTGCAAGGCTGGATGGCACCAACATCTGTAAGACAGGCCTTTGTTTGCCAACTAGGCAGCAACTGGGGCTGAACTTGGAGAGAAGTTATTTATATTAACCCTGTTCTGAATCTTCCCTCATCTTGGACAAGGAATAATCTCCTGATGTACATCTATTTATATATATCTGGAGCAGGTCCAGAGAAGAGCAACGAGGCTGGGGAAGGGACTGGAGCACAAGTCATGTGAGGAGCAGCTGAGGGAGCTGGGGGACCTCAGGCTGGA
>JAWMRA010000052.1:2903037-2957378 GCA_035584735.1 Pseudotriccus pelzelni | reverse complement strand
CTTCTCCCAGGAACCAGCAGCAGGACAAGAGGGCACAGCCTTGAGCTGCCCCAGGGGAGGTTTAGGTTGGACATCAGGAAGAAATTCTTCACAGGGAGAGTGCTCAGACACTGGAATGGGCTGCCCAGGGAGGTGGTGGAGTCACCATCTCTGGAGGTGTTTAAGGACAGGCTGGATGTGGCATCAGTGCCATGGGCTGGGAACCACGCTCAGGGCTGGAGCAAGAGTTGGCCTTGATGACCTCGGAGGTCTTTTCCAACCCAGTTGATCCTGTGACTTTGTTTAGGAGTGTGGGGAGTTTTAATCAGTGCTCACACATGAACTGACTGCACCAGCGTGTCACAGAGTGAGTGAGGACGGGCAGGACCTTCTCCCTCAGCTTCTGCACCTCCAAGTCCTGCAGTGCCAGGACCTCAGGCTCACAAAGCAGCAGCAGCAGCTGCAGCAGAGTGGATTTATTCCCTTCCTGCTGACAGCTGTGGAGGAGGGAACCTCTGCTAGAGGAGACTTGTGGCAGGGGTTTTATCATTTCTTAAATGCACACACACCAAAAAAAAAAACCCCAACCAAACAACAACAAAAAAGAACCCCCTAAACCATGGCTGGGTTGTTTTGCTCAGGGAATGAGTCAGAGCTGTCATTAAGACCCCACAACACTTGGTGCCATAAAGGACCAAAGCAAGGCCGAACATAAGACGTGACGTAAAAGGGGCTGAGGATGGGAAATGCTGCACCTCCCATTGGGACTTTCTCTCCCTCTCAAAGTGATGGGTGCCCAAGGAATTTCTTAGCTACAAATTATGGTGCTATAATTGTGTTCTTTGCGATGAAGGGGAGGGTAGGATGGCAACAGTTGATGCCAATGCCAAGAATCAACAGGCAATCTTGGCTTATTGTGTCCAGAAGAAAAGGTAAAATAAATATGGCCTTGCACTACCCTTCAGCATTTTAAAAGCTGGGATTAATTATTCTCAGTAATGCAATTCCAAATTTATTTAGGAGAACATTTTTTTATCGGGGAAATGCCCCTCATATGAAACTAAATCTTGCTAGGGGAGTATGTCAGTTTTAATGGAATTTATTATGAAATTTTTTTTTACCTTATCAGAATGGAATGTTTGGAATCCTGTATATATTTTTAGAAGAAAAAAAAAAAGGAGTGTAGTACGCTATGAAAGACAAACTGGTGCAAACAGTGACTTTTTATTGTTAACAAATTTTCAATAGGAGCAAAAAGAAGGTGTTTTTAGGATTTCATTCAGGTTTTTTTTCAAAAGCACTCTGGAGACCTTTTGTGATTATTCACATAAACAAACTTATTTCAGGTTTAGGAATAAGCTTTTCTAAAGGAAGAGCTATTTGCTGGATTAAATAAATTCTTCCTTTAAGCTGTACTGTCTTCTGGGTATAGAGCTGGGATTCTTGAACTTTCAGGAACTGGAGATGTCCAAATTTCAGTGGCTATTCCAACACTTTTCAATACTTCTATTATTCTTCACAGTAAGGAATGGTTCCTCCTATACCAGCCTGCTCCTCCTGTTCCAGCCTGTTCCTCAAAGGAAAACTCCTCAGCTAAATTCATTGAACGGTGAAGAATTTGATAACATCAGCTTCTATCACGGTATCAAAGCGCAACAAAGGGCTTAAGAAATGTGCCTACAGATCCAAAACCAGCCGGTGAAAAAGCTTCTTCCTCACTGTCGTCTTGGGATGGGATCGCTCCTGAAGGACAGCTGAGACAGGAACTTGCCTTCCAGTGGGGACAGTTGCTGTGTGAGGAGATTAAGGCTGGGAGACACTGCTGAGCCCTCTGATTTAAAACAGCAACAGAATTCTTTCAGAAGAGCCAACATGCCCTCGGGACAGTTTTCCTCTGAACTGTCCCAAACTAAGGGCATTTAATGAAGATACAGTTCAGGGTTCTGCAGCTCCCTGAAGCCAATAGGTTTGGGGGCAACAAAGGAGTTTGTTCATAGGTGCTGATTTTACAATCCATCAGCATTTAAAGCAGCCCTTCATTCTGTGTCTGTCTGTCTGAGAACAGTGCCTGGCAGTGCACACATGTCCCAGCGCTGTCAGGAGATGAGCGTTAGAGACGCTGTAATTTGGTCTGGGTGTGTTGTGACAATTCCCACAAATTGCCAGGATATGAGTGCATGGGTGACTCTTTTTTTTTTATATTTCCCTTGCCAGGCAGGTCTGTGTTTTCAGTCCCAGTGGCTGAGGGGAGGATGAGGAAAGGGGCTCGAGTACACGCAGCCCTCGTGTTTGCGTTTCATAATCGGCTCCTTCCGTCTCATCATATCAGTGGTTGGCAGAGCCTTGTGAGAGGTTTGAGCTTTGTCTGGTTCAGTGAGAGCAAGGAATGAACCAGAGCTGGGGGAGTAGAGAAGTGGTGGCTGGATCCTGCAAACTGTTCCGCCTCAGGAGCGAAGACGTGGGGGATGATGTTTTCCCCTGGATCAGTCGTGAACCCGGAGGCACTGAAATCAATCCAAGGGTCCCCTCCCGATCACAAATGGGCTTTGACTTCATGGAAATAACCTGTAAAATGGGAGCATAACCATCCACACCAGTTAAAGTCCTCCACAGAGACCAGAGCAGTGCATGCACATCCAGGGCTGACTCTCTCTGTACTCGCATCTAAAAATGCCACACAAATGTCTCACAGAGGAATATTCAGGTTACCCCACAAGCTGTCAGAGGTTGTAGCATGAGGACACATTTGAATGTTCTGACTTCTGCCTGACTTATTACAGAGTTTTCCATGTATGTACAGCTCCAACACTCTAAAATTCATCTTTCCACGGAGCCATCTCATCCATTGTCTCCAATACAAGGGAAATCTTAGCTTACAACATCTCCAGTCCATACAAAGCAAACCCATATTTCCCCTTTCTACTCTTTCACTAAAAACACTCAGAAAGTGTAAATTAGGCATTCCATTTGATGACATCCTTTGCAAATCTCCCCTGTAACTCAGATGATACTGTCCCTTTCTGTTGCCAAATTTCCTGTTTCTGTACCCTGGGGGCAGCTGTGGGCCCTGCAATATTTGGTCAGAAGCACAAAAGCTGTTTTCTGTAAGCTTTATTAATTTTCAAGCCATTTCCTGTTTTCCCTTCGCAGCCAAACCCACCCTTTTTGGCAGGTACTGAAATATAAAAACACATGATCCAGCCTGAGGAAAAGTTCAGTTACTTGACAGAGGAGGAGACCCCAAATGATAACTCTGAATTTTCTTACCTGCTTTCCATAAGGCAACTTTCCTTTATTGTAGGTAACATTCCAGCAGATTATGTGTGGAATTGCAGAAGGCTTTTGCCCTCAGGAATGGCTTTTACCTTCCCTTATTCCCAAATTGTTGAAGTTCAAGTCCATCATATCTTGTCATTGGTTTGCACAGGCCTCAAATTAGGCGTCACTTCGTCATAGCTTTGGGTTTGAGCCACTGAGGTTTTAGTTTCCCGTAGTAAGAGATTGGTCTTAGCATTGACAAACTCATATATCCATATTATGCAGCTTTTTTAAGATAAGCAGCTATAAATCAAATCCTGTTCCTTGCCCATCTGTGCTCCTGGCAGTGGAATAAATGCACAGAGCTGTGAGCAGCCCAAGCTGTCAGACGTGGATTATGAATGAGCAAACTGCAACAATGCCTGAAGTTGGAGTTCTTGAGCTGCAACACTCATGATCTTTGTCAGTCAGGTTTAGAGGTGGGGCTGGATTTGCAGCTGGTGTAACTCCCCGTTTCACCAAAATCAGTAAGACTCTCAAAATAAATGTATTTGAGGGGAGAGAAGAAAGTATCTACACTTCAGATAGCCCCCTCTGAGATTTAGGGGCAGTGGTTCTTTGTGCAGGTCGCTTTTCTCCACGATGCCATTTGAGTCATGGATGAAGAGTTGATTAAGATGTGCTGGGAGAGGGAAAGGGCACCGAGGGCTGCCCGGGAGTTCTACATAAAGTTTACATTGATCCATGTAAAATGTCAATACTTCTCTCCGATATTTCCAAGTCTGTCTTTTGATGTTGAAGTTCCAAAGCTGAAACTCATATTATTCACATTTTAAGGTTCTTCATTAGAAGCTGATGAATTTGGGCCTTGTAACACAAAAGCCCGAATTATATTCTTTCCTCAAGAGTAAAATCACTGCCTCCCAGAAACAAAATACTGCTGTGAAGGGAGGAGGAAACATTTGGTAGATGGTCTGAAGTGCCTTTCTTGAGAGGATATGAGTGTTGGTTGTTTATAAAGACCCTGGAGCAGAACTTCTCAGCTGCTTCCTCAATAAGGCTTTCCCAGAGACACCGAAATTCTCCAGGTATTCTGTCCTAAAAGTTTCATGGAATGCAACAGGTTCCATGGGGCTTAAGAACTGATTGTAGGGAGTTTGCACGATCCTAAGGACACCCTGGAGCTGGGATTTCTGTCAGGGAGTGCTTCATCCAGAGGAACTCTTCCCAAAGTCTGCCGTTGTCTCTACGTGACACACAATGGAGTGACTCAGAGTTAAATATGGAATGCCCACCCTTTCCTACTTTTAAACCTGTGACTGACCACCATGTATTTACCAAAAAATTATAAGGTTGACGTAGGTTTTCTTAGGTCAGGAGTGTTTTTTAACTAGAACAGTTATATAAAGAAAGCAACACAGCAATGGAGCCAGAGGGGGGGAAAACACACATACTGTGTTCTCAGTCTCATTTACTGCTGAATGGTTCTAGGAGTTTTTCTTAATACTTTCAAAGGCTTTCACTGCTTTGATTGTGAGTTTATACAGATAAAGCAAATGCCTGTCAGTAAGAATTTACATGTCCTAATTTTTTTCAAGGCACTTTGTCTCGGTGTGCTGGAAATTCAGCGAGAAACGTTGTAATCCTGACCAGGTGACTGAGATCACACCTGCTCGGAATTTGAGCAGAACCCAGGACTGTTTGGGGCCATGCTGTGTCCTAACAGCAGCCAGGAGCTGTCTGGGCGTCTTCAAGGTGGGGCACGACTTGCCTGGGTTTGCAGGGAGAGGAACTAAGGAACACACAGAGCAAATGGGCACAGCCAGTTCTTGGTAAATGACTAATTGTCTCTGGGAATAAACTTGTGTGTCTTTGAGAATGAAATGCACACGGATGAACAAATGAGAAATACTACTCCCATGAAGTTCCAGGAGAAAAGTCTCGCTTCAACTCTGATTTTAGGGAGGAATCACACACAAGACCATGTGGCTTCTTTCCCTTTCTGTGTACTGTGTTCCTGAAAATAGGCAGCTTCGTGGAGGAAATGCACAGATGGACAAAAGCTGGTGGAATGAGTAGTTGTTTCAAACGGGGGAGGGCAGGGAGGGACAGAAGAGCAGACTGGTGTGGGGATGGACACTTGGGAATGCGTGCAGAGGGGAGTTCCCCGTGGCCTTTCCTGACTGTAAATGGGATTTATCTGCGTATCGTGTAAGCAAAAAGGGCCCATCTCCACATACCCTGTGGCCACGAGAGGGAGCGAGACGTTCGCAGGTCCTGGCTGGTCTGAAACACGCTCAGTGCAGGGCTGGATCCCAGCGCTTCCCGAATCCCGGCGAGCGACCTGAGCCAAGAAACACGTTCCACACAAGGAAGGGTTTGAGCCGCGATTTTTCTGCCACGGTTCCGAGCAGCAGCATGTTTTCCCACCCCGGCTGCCCGTCCAAACGGGGGTGAAAATGCGAGGTTTTGGTGAGAGAAAAAGGCAGGGCGATCTCTGAGCGGCACAAACCGTGGTTTGTCTGGAAAGCGACAGTGGTTGGGGTGACCCCAGCTCACCCCCTGCCTGCCAACCACATCCACGGGCAGCAGCAAATCCCAGGAATTTTATCAAGGAGCAAAGCACACCTCCGAGCAAAATGAATCCAAGCATCTGAAATCGGGGCAGGGATCAGGGATGTTTCAGCTATTTTGCAAAATCTGAGTTCTTTCACATGTTATTCCCCTGACGTGTCGCTGAATCATGTACTGCAATCTCGTCAGATGAAACACTTCATAAAGGGTCTCAGCTGCCACTCCTGTTGCTGTGTCTAGGAGAAATACCAGACTAAGAGCGTGGCTTTACAAATATTTCTGCTAAATGTTTAGCATACTGAATCGTTTTCCTGAAAAATAAAGTGAAGAAGTATCATAGCAAAGGGAGCGAGAGCAACAGAGGACACCAAGAAGTCAAATAAAGCAAATGAATCATCATGAGAATCAAAACAATGATTAGATTAAGGGTTTAATTGTTCTCTGGACTGTGCTGTAAATCATCTATGACTGGTTAAAACGAAATGATGACTTGAGAGTGTGTGGAGGGCTGGAGTGGCAGTCTGAGGGTGGAAGGTGGGCTGAGAGTAACGTGATTAAGTTGAATTCACAAAGACAGACTTTATCTTGGCAGTACTCAGAGCACTGCAGGGGTCACTCTGGTGACAGCAGCCTGTCAGGAGTAACTCCAGGGAGACAAGGCAGTTCAAATGCAGGATCTTCCTATCTGTGGGGTAAGGTAATTCATGCTTTAAATTAGGGAATGAATGTTTTATCCTTTGCTCTGTGTTTGCAAGACCAGTCTTGCATAAACTAATCCTGGGACACAAAGAAGGAGAGAGCTGCTCTCCTGGAGGCCTCCTCAGCACTTTAATAGCCCCAAGCCATCTACGTGTGTCTTCAGATCAAGGCACTATTGTGTTGTTAAAAAATAAATATTTAAAAGCCTCTGCCTTTTAACATGGAAATGCTGAAAGCTTCTGCAGTGAATATCATGGCACTTTAAAGCTCCAGCCTGTTGGTGCTTCTGGTTGTTTCCACATGAAATGGTGGAGGAACTGGGCTGCTGAGCACTCTGGTTACACAGATCAGGAGGGGAAATAAGTGTTGCAGACTCTCTCTGCAGTGTCTCTATTCTATAAATCAGTTCAGGAAACATAAGCAGTGAATTAAGAGGATTTTTCTTTATTGGAAAGTTAATAATATCTTGGTTTCACTGCAGGAAAACTGAATTAGAGGCCTGTGATTCATGGATTTGTAGGCGTAGGCAGCTGTACACCAAGTACAAAGAATATTAACAATTTTAATTGCCTGCTGAACTACTGATAATTCAGCACCTTTCACAGCAAAGCAGATTACTCCTAAAATAAGTGATTTAGATCTAGATATCTTATCCTATAGCCCATGAGTCTTCCAGTAGTTTTATCCCTTCCCCCATTTAAAAAAGGCCCTGAGGTGTGAGTGTGAATTAAAGTCAAACACTGACTTTGGGATGGATTTTTTATACCTCAGGAGGTGTATCCAGGGAGTTTGACCTGTACTTTAATCAATGTGTCGAACATTTATGTTGCATAAAGCTGCTCAGCAGGAATTGTGGAGCTCAGCAGTTGTGCCCCTGCATCCTCCTGCTTTGGGCCCCTGTCACTTCAGGTACCAAAGATGAGCCACAGGCAGCAGAAAGGACCAGACAGGGCTTTTAAAAGTGACAATGAAGTGCCTGCCCTGAGTGATGCTCAGTGACCACATTATCAGTGACAATACTGCAGCAAACTAAAAATCATCAGGGCTTTCCTGAAGGTTTGCATTAATAATGTTTTATGGGATATTTTTGCCATCAAAAGTACCCCTAAACTGATTCATGCTGCTCAAAAACTGGTCATTAAAACACTTCTCAGTGGTGCAATTTGTAACGCTCCTCCTTTGGCCACCCCTGGATGGAGCAGTACCCAGAGCAGAGATGCTCTTCAGGGTAAGGTGTGACTTACCATGTCATTTTGGTGCAAGGAAAGGTTCCACTTTTAGGCACCCAAGAATAGCAATACCACAAAAAGTAATTTTCAATTTATTTTAGTCTGCAGCCATCACACAATCCCTAAAAACATCTTTTTGCTTGTAGCACAGCCTGAGAAAATGGAGAGTGTAGTACATGCCACATGTTACCACACGGACAGTATTTTTTACCATATTCACTTTTTGTGCCATTAACTTCCTGAAAAATGTAAAAGACCCTGGAGCAAACACACTTTTTCTTTTGGGTTCCCTTCAAATTTGAGATTTAAGAGACTTCACTGATGACATTTTTCTGAGATGGATTTCTTTTTCGACCCTGCTAAAGAAAAAGAAGTAGATGTAGAACCATCTCAGGTTGTGATGCCTCACAACGCTGTGCCCTTTAACCTCACTAACAATGTGGGTGGTTTCTGGTTTTTTTTTTTTTTTTTGGTGATGCTACTCAGCTTTAATACCTTTGAAATGAGGCAGGCCCAAAATTGTAGAAGCCCCAGTATGAGCAGATGAGTGAAGGTGCTCATCCAGGCATTAAGTAAACCCATAAAACAGATTTATCCCTGCAAAGGGCAGGCACTGAGCTCCCCTTCCCTGCACAGAAACACCAGGCAGCGGTGTGGGACAACTCCTGGGTGCTGTGGCACCTCCACCTCCCCGTCCTGAGGGTCCTACTGAAGTCCTGGTGTTCAAAACTCCTCTGGACCCCTGCCCTGTCAACACGTAGGATGAGAAACGTTGCGTCAGGCCAGCCTGCACCACGCCAAGCGGGACTGTAATAAATCCTGGGGGTTATTTTTTGTATCACTGACTGGCAGAGGATTCCCCTCCCAGTTTGCTGCCAGCGAGGTAACTGATTTCTGAAGCAATTATGGCGTTGCTATTGTAATAATTAGCCCTGGTTATCAACGTGCTTGGCAAAAGCAGCTCCAGAGGCATCAGGATCCAGGACTCCCCCCAGGGAATTGCTGCACTGGCTGATGTGATTCCACCTGACATTTCACCCAGCTTATTAACAGGGCGAGGGACACGTCACAAGGCATTAAGTCAAAGTCTGCTGCCTTCCCCGAGGGACACTCAACTTCTGGATGGCCAGAGGAACTTTTTAAGAGGATGCAAAGATCACTTCAGAGGGAGGACAAGTGAGCAAGCAGGATCCTCTCCCGTGCAGGGGACTGTGGCTGCCTCAGTTATACCAAGAGATTGGTAACTACAATGAGTTCTTGTCTTCTTGAAGACTGTTTTTTTTGCAGACAGTAAAGTGGACAGTCCTTTTTAACATTTCTACTCCAAAGGCCAAACCAACTCCTTTGCATCAGGGGGGTTTCACCCCATTGGTTCCAGGATCCCTGTCACCGTTTTGCTGGGGTTTGTTCTCCACGTGGGTGAAAAAGAACCTGGGATTTCTGGACTTCAGAGCAGGAATTTGATTTATTTGATGCAGGATTAAAACGACCTGTCCACAGAAAGAGCTCTGAAGTGCAAGTGGAAGGGCCTGTGACCACACAAACACACACTTGCACACCCTCATTTTGTCAGTTTGCTTCCTTTTGAAGATCTCACATTCCTTGTCTTGCCCCAAGTCCTAATCCACTGTTGCTTTGTGTTCCTGAGTGCTTCATGGCTCCGGTGCATTTTTGTGCAGTAATTATTTTTTCAGGAAGCCAGTTGTGAAGAATTAACCCCGTAAAATGTGGAATTGCACACGTGTGGGAACGTTGCACACAGTTTAGTGAGTGTGACATGCACAGTAAAGGACAGTTTTCGGGCCCTATTTTGAAATTACAGCCTGATCTTAAGCACTTAATTATATCTTTCATGAACTATTTTAATGGTAAAGGGCAACAGAGAGGGGTGTAATAATTATTTCCATTATTTCTACCACTCAGCTCGTGCGTGGAATTCCCACTGACACAAATATGCTCCTTGCATCTTTAAATCCATGGAGTGTGGGCAGCAAGAATCAATAAGGGAAGAGGAAAGGAAGCACTAATGACTGTCTTGGAGTTTGTTTCCTCCTGTTGTGAAGAGCTTGTACCACATCACATCAGGGAAATAAGTACAGCCGCAGAAAGTAACCTGAACGTCTTTGTTAAATCCCCTTATCAAAGCAGACTCGGGAGTCACTGAAAGACCTCGACCTGCAATTAAATCGGTGCCTTTGCAAATGGAACTTTTCTTGCTGGGTGTGTGGTGTTAATTGGCGTGAAATCCTCACAAGGGCACCATCCTCTTTGGTCCGGGAAAGACATTTAACCCGTTAACAGAAAAATGAATTCAAGCCCTTTGTTTGGTTGGTTTGGGGTTCTTTTCGTTGTTGAGGGGTTTGTTTGGGGTTTTCTTTTTGGTTTATGTTCTTTTTTTTTTTCAAACTCCCTGGTGTCCCGCGCACACCTGATGGTCTGGAGGGGCTCTACCCTCAAAGAATGTTTTTAGAAACATTGGCTGTCAACTGCTTTAATCGCGGTAAACCCATTCGCTGCTCCTTGGAACAAAGAGAACTCTCCAAAGCGTTTTCAAGGTGGCACCGAGCACAAATTAAAGCCTAATACTTCCTCCCGAGGGAACACAGACTCGCTCTTGCAGATATCTCAGAACAATTTCTGGCTTCCCTTCCTCGCAGGAACACTTTCCCCTGGAACATTCACCACTTGTCGCGCTCTGCCCCCTGCTCAGCCAGATTGCACGATCAGGGGAGCGCATGATTTGGAGGCAAGCAATTCCCCGAGAGTTCCCTGTCTTTTAAAGCAAACAAACCACGTTTATAACGGCAACCACAGGTTAAAAAATCCAACCTCTTGAGCTTTGCGTCGGAGCAGGATTGAGTTTTGTGGCATCTCGGGGCGTCGAGAATTTGCTCAACCTTCCTTCTCTCTTCAGCTTCGCCGCTTGAAACTCAGGCGCAGGTTGAAACAATTTTCAAGATATGAAAGTTGTGTTCAGCTCCAGCTGCTGCTTTAAAGTCACTGACTTTCATAAACTTTCCTCAGCAAACCCTGTGTTGGACTTGTCACGTAATTTTTATTTAGAACCTCCCGAGCTTTGAGAAAACCTTGGATCTCTGATCTCCACGAGGTTTTCCGGATCCTGGCAGACGCACTGGTCAGTCTGAGCAAATAAATAGTGTTTGAGGAGAACCTCAAGACCAGCTTTAATTGTGACTTCATTAGAGCAGCGGTGGATATATGTGAGCACATCTCCGCCAGCAGCTTAGGAGGGCTTTTAATTTAATTGCCTGTAATTTGCTGTGGTGATTCTGGACCAGTCCATAAACTACGTAGAGGGCAAGCAGACTGGGCTGCGGCACTGGGCACAGACTCCTTCCTGAGGGAAAAGGGAAATAAAATTCACACTCTTTGTCTCTCGTGGCTGCTTTTGGTGCCTGAAAACGGCTCGCAATAAGGTAGTGACCACATGTCTGAGTAAGCCCGGTGATGGAAGTCTTTAGATGGCTTTAGGCTGGTCTCATTTGGCTGCTGAACTGCAGTGTCTGAAGTTTTCAGATTCAATCATCGCTGCTGCCACGCTGATGAATTTTGATGCGTTTTCCCTCCCAGTGACAGAGGAGGACTGGGCAGGTGTAAGACAAGCTTCAGTTCACAGCTTCCATCGGCTCATAAACTCTGAGACAGGAATAGACCGTTTTCCCCTGTTAGTTTTTCGGTCCTTTTTTGGGTGTCACGTCAGAGGGAAAACTGCCCAGAGGTGCCCCTTGGCTGCAGTCATAAAAACTGCCTGGGCAGAGCAGGGCAGGATTTTTCTCAAAAATAATAATAAAAAAAGCCACTAAAGCCAAAATGGTGAAGACCTGAATAAAACTGGGACTGGTGCTGTTTAGTTCTGGGGTTTTTTTCAGTGCTTGATGGATCGATTAACACCCTGTCACTCACTCAGGCTCCAACATTGGTGCCCAGGACTCGTCCTTAATGTCTGATAATGAGCAGGAAAACCCTTCTGTGCAGCCGGTGCTCCAGCCTCGGCCACGACATGTGCCTCAAACTCAGCGAAGCATAAGCCTGGAATAATAACTTCCTTCATGGAAAAAAATATGCTCAATTAGCTGCTTAAAAAAAAAAAAAAAAAAAGTGAATGAGGATGGACAGTTTTCAGTCTGAGTCTCTTGTAAGGAAGGATTTGCTGGCTGAGGTCCCAGTCCCTCACGTGTGTCTGCACAATGATTGCTCTTTCTTTTTTTCGTCCATTACTCAAGTTATTTGGGGAAGTTTTGAGCACTTTCATGCAGAGTGGTGGAATTTTCCAAGGGAAACGTGAAAACTCTGTCAGAAGTGAATGTTTTTCCTCTTCTTTTCCTACTGTTTGGCACGATATAGTACAGATAGTACACTAAAGATCCAGGACCAGTGGGGTTTATCAGTTGCTTTTATTTTCAAGGTTTCTCCCAGTAGTATCCTGAATAGAAAATTAAAAGAATGCAAAGCCAGATCGTTGTTTTTAGTCCAAAACCTGCCTTCTGTTGTGTTTATTCAACTCCTGCTACTGGGAGCTATGGAGAGAAATTGGTTTTTCACCTTCCTTGCTCTCCTTCTCTGCAGTTCTTGGATTATGGAATTGTTACCAAGGATGTTTTTCAAACCCATCCTGTCCCTTTAGGGGAGCCTGGAAGCCAGGATCATAGATAATTGGGCTGGCAACCGAAATTTGATCAGTGTGGGATCCCTTCTGTGTGGAGAGAAGAATATTCAGGGGTTTTTTTTTGTTTGGCATCAACTTCTAATCAGGAAGTTTGCGCTTTTTCAAGCCTGTACGTACTAAAATTTACTGCTGGAAGTATTTTTGGATAACAGATGATAAAGCTGGGGGGGCTTTGCTTGGGGGCACTGAAGAAGCACAGACTATAAACAAACCTCCATTGCTGAGACCACTCACTGGAGCAAGATGATGTTTTACCATAGTGCCAGTTGAAGCACGTAAGAACAACCATCTGGACTGTATCTTTTATTTTCTTCGGTGGGAAGAGGAAAAAGGGAGAACCTGAGAGCCCAGATAAACTGTAGGAGTGTGTAAAACAGGCTAAGAGTTCACCAGGAGGGACCAGGGCAGTTGTGGGTGACCAGTTCTGAGGGGCAGCAGAGGGTGCTGTGCACTCAGCAGATCACAGGCCACACCCCTGATTTTAGCAGCAGAGGTTACTGCCACTTTGCCTGATGCAAAGGAGGTTTTCAAAAGCCAAGCTTTAATTTTTATTAAATAAAAAGCTTCGCAGAACCCGCTCCCCGCCAGTCAAAACCGCACGGAACATCTGGCGAGTGAGCGAAGCTCCAGGAAGATTCCTGAGGGTTTCTGGGCCGTGAGGGGAAACAGCTGAGGGACAGAAATAAGCCAAAAAAAAAGAAAAAAAAAAAGCTGCAGAGGCAAAATGAAACAGGAAATGTTGTACAGAGGAAGATGGGTAAGGAGGAAAGGCTCTGCAATCAGAGTCAGCCTAGAAGGGTGTCAGACCACGGCAGGCACTGCAGCTGGGCTTGGGTAGCAGATCTGAGCTGTCACCACATTGGCAGTGGAACCCTCCTTGCCTGGATGCTGTGGGAGCAGGGCTGGGGCTTGGCAGACCTCCGGGATACCTGTCCCAAAAATATCCCGAGCCTGGGAGTAACCCCTCATCTCCTGCCAACCCCTTCCCAGCCGGGAAAGCTCCACGGATTCCGTGCAGGATCCGCAGGTCCGACCGTGCAGGCGGTGTTGCTTACAGGGGGAAACAGGTAAAGAATCCAAGGGGGGCAGCTGAGCAAAAGGTTCCTGGCAGAAAGGAGGGGCAGTTTTAGCAAGGGCTGGCGGAATTCTTAGGGAAGCTGAATCCTCTTCCTAGCCCTGCCACTAACATGTTCTTGGATCTTTCACAAATTGTGCCTTATTGTGTCTGGATCTCCCATCTGTGAAGCAGCATAATAACACGGAGGCATCTTGGAAATGGAAATGTCACAGCCTGATTCTGCACATTTGATACAAAAAGGACCCTTCAGTCCTGTGCACAGCTAACTTCTCTTAAAAGAGAGCTGGAACTCTCCATGTAAAGTTACATTGCTAAAGACATCAAACCAGCTCTGCTTTACCGTGTCAGAAACACTTTTCTCTCTAACCTAAAGCCTAAGTTGAATTAGGGGCAGAAAAATAGTATATTACAGAAAGAGCAACTGTTTGCAAGATACAACCTTGAAAATTTTAAAAGCACCATTTCTGCACGAGAAATACCAGTCGCAGTTGCTTTTTGATGCTGATTCATTGAGTCCTGACCACAGGACTTATTTTGCCTGTTTGGGTTTTTTCAGCCTGTCAAACTTCCACTTCCTCTGTAATTTAAAGGTAAATATTTTAAATAATCATCTCAGGAATTTATATTTGAGCTTTGCCCTGGTGATTTATAGGGGCAGCTATGCCCATTTCTCTCTGAGTGGTATTTCAGAAGTAATTCCAGACATGAAGGACACCTGGAGCAGGGTATGTCTTTATGGGAGGGATGTAGAGGCTGCTTCAAGGTGCTTTAGCCAAAGGACCTATGAGTTAGAAACAAAGCGTGTTGCAAAATGTGGGAGAGGCTTTCAAAGGTATAAACCTTCCTGGCATGTTCATTTCCTGACATCATAGCAGAGAAATGCTGAGGCTGGAAGGGACCTCTGGAATCAGCTCATCCAGTCACCTGCTCGGGCAGAGTCAGAGCAAGTTCACCCACTGCTGTCCCCACTCGTGTTTTGTGGGGATATTCAACCTCTCTGAGCACCCTCAGAGTAAGAGAAATGTTTCCCTGTGTGTTCAGATGGGTTTTAATATGTGCCCATCCCTTCTTTTTCTGTCAGTGGTGCTTTGAGAACAGCCTGGCTCCCTCTTCATTCCCTCCCAGCAGGTCAGTGTTTCTCTGGGCATCCTGAAGGAGCGGTGGCTGATTCTGCTTTCATTATTTGACACCAGGTACAGGTATCTTGGGGAACAGTCTGTCTTTAAAGGAAATTTTCGTACCATGTCCTGGATGAAAGATACTCTGAATTCAATTATGAAATCTGACCTTAAATTGCAATTACTGGCCTCTCTTTGGCCTAAGAATGATCTTTCCGAAGGTGGTGAAGTTTGTGCTCTATTCCTCAGGACACACAGCCCCCCCCCTCAAATAGCAGCTGCCCCCAGAAAAATCATCCATGCACTCCAGTCCCATTTGTCTGCTTACACACTGAGCATAAGGAGGGAGGGATGGAGTTAAAAATGAAGTGTGAATGCAGCTGGCTGAGGACTTGCCTTTCTGGGTGTGGGTTTTGGGGGACGTCAGGAAAACACAGATGCCTTGTTGCCAAATCATCTCTGCTGTCCCGTGGCAGGCAGGCAGATTGACTGTCAAACATTTCAACCCCCTGAAAATGAAGCAAATCTGTTCAGTTTTAACTAGCTGAAAATCCGACCCACGATTTGCACTTTTACGTGGCCCAGCAGACATTACTGGTGCTGTAGTAGAAAGTAGCTTTTTGGGGTCACGAAAACAGGAAGGAAAAAGCCCCTCACTTGGGAGACCACATTCCTTGTGCAGCTGCAGTCGGTTATTCTTCTTGGTTAAAAGACACTGAGCCATATTTAGATAATGTGAACTGCTCTGAGAGCTGAGAAACAGCACAAAGCCAGCGTTCCTTGTCTTTGGGCTCCCCCCCTGCCCTTGCTGCATCTCTGCTCCCTGCTTTACAAATGAAAGGGGAAACAGTCCTCTGCAGGCATCCAGGATGGATGCAGCCAGACTTTTGTCTGGATTTCCACAGGAATCGGTCACCTCGGTGCAGGCTCCTGCTAAGAAGCACAGTAAGTGATCTCATCGGGAGTTTTTTAACCTGAAGGGCTTTTTCAGCATAAGCTGTTGCTGTCAGAGTCACAGGATCAGGTGTGATTTCCAGTTTGCTGGAATATACAGCAAATGTGCAAACAGGCTCCGGGCTTTTTTTAGCTCACAAAAGCAAGGGAGTCCTTTGAAAGATCCTCCGTGTACCCAATCATCGCTTTCCTCACCCTGCACAGCATCATAATATTCTGACAGTGTAAATCCTCACATTTGCCTCCCCTCCCCTCCCTCTCTCCCTCCCTCCCTCTCTCCTCCAGCCACTCTCCCTCCCCCTCCCAGCCTGCTGCTATCGGAGCTGTGATGATATGTGATCTCCTGGATACAATCACACACACACACACACAAGTACCAGGCACTCCTGCTCAGCTGAGCAAAATGTCTTTCTCCTAGAAGTGGTGCTCATCCCAGCGCTCAGATCCTTGACGATGTTGCCATGCTTCCCTTCCTGCCTCCTGCCTTTTGCTGGCTTTGCCTGCCTGCTTTTCCTCCCCGGGGGTCATCTCTGCCCTGCTGCCTGTAGCTGTATGGACTACCACACCATAGATTGCCGGGATCAAGGACTCCCAAGTGTTCCTAATCCCTTTCCATTGGATGTACGGAAACTTCTTATAGCTGATAACAACATTCAGGCGATACCAGCTGATTTCTTTATATTTTATGGAGACCTAGTCTATTTGGACTTCAGGAATAACTCCCTCACCTCTTTAGAAGAGGGCACTTTTAGCAGCTCTACCAAACTGGTGTACTTAGACTTAAGCTACAATAATTTAACGCAGCTCGATGCCGGGACGTTCAAATCAGCAGAGAAGCTGATAAAGCTGAGCCTCGGGAACAACAACCTGGTGGACGTGGACGAGGCTGCTTTTGAGAACCTGGAGCAGCTCCAAGTGTTGGAACTGAACGACAATAACTTACAGAGCCTAAATGTGGCAGCCCTGGAAGCGCTGCCCTCCCTGCGGACTATTCGGCTGGAGGGCAACCCCTGGGTGTGCGACTGTGACTTTGCCAACCTTTTCAGCTGGATCCAGGACAACGCGTCCAAGCTGCAGAAAGGTAAAGCTGGGCGGCTTGCAGCGTGTCTCTGTGTGTGCGTGGGAGGGCAGAGGGTTCCCGGGCAGACTGTCTGGGTGCTGCCTGCAGTGCCCCACGCTGCAGCTCGCTCAGGCCGGGATTGCTTGGCAGTCGGGTGGTGGCTGCTTTTTAGCAGCAGGTCCTCCTCCCAGTTGAGAAATAAAATTTTATTTTTTTTTTTAAATTAAGGCCTAATGATTTTGATTTATGGACTAAACTTAGGCAGTGAAAGAGCCTTTTCAAATCCATTCAGCCCAGGGCTGGTTCCCTTCCAGGCTTCATTTTCTCTCTGGTAAATGTATTTGCTACAATAAGCCCTTTGAGCAGCTACATATCCTGTGCCAGCTCCTCAGGAAAACCGATTTTTCTCTCATTTTACTGATCAGCCATAAAGCTGCTACAAAAGAGTTAAATCCACATTTTATGCATCTGTGATTGTCAGCCCTTTCCTGGAAGCATTTTCACAGAGTCCCAGAATATGCCGAGTTGGAAGGGACTCACAAGGATCATCGAGTCCAACTCCTGGCCCTGCACAGGACCATCTTTGTTGTGATACTCTGTGTTTGAAACTCTTCAGTAGCTTGATTTTGGCTCTTTTCATTACAACAGCACTGCTTCCAACATTAGAAATAAATTGAAATGGCTCTGGAATCCCCCCAAATGCAGGATATACAACTGGTATTTATTTGAGCCAGTAATTTTTAGAAAACCATAGAGGGAAAAATAAAAGTATTAAGACTGGCATGTCTGGGGAATCCAGAGTCTTGCTCCACATGTCCCACCAGACCCCAAAGCCTCTCTTAATCCAGCTTTAGCAGGAGATCATCTCACAGTTCATGTCTCCCAACAAGCACCAGGGAATAAACTCCTGCCACTGAGCGGTGCCTGAAGGCAGCTCCCCCCGGGAGCAGGGAAACCTCGGGAGGGCGACAGAGGGGACACCTTCCACCAGCCCAGGTTGCTCCAAGCCCCGTCCAACCTGGCCTGGGACACTCCCAGGGATGGGACAGCCACAGCTTCTCTGGGCAACCTGTGCCAGGGCCTGCCCACCCTCCCAGGGAAGGATTTCTCCCCAGTATCCCATCTAAACCTCCCCTCTGTCAGTGTGATGCCATCCCCCCGTGTCCTGTCACTCCATGCTCAGAGTCTGTAGTCAGTTATTCAGGTTCTTCCCATGCTCATGACCTTGGGTAGCATTTTTTTAATTTACTCATCTAGGTTGCCCTAAATTTTCTCAGCTGTAAAGCAGCTGCTTTAAGGAAGGAGTCATTTGAGGGAAAAGTGTTGGGTTTTTTCCTCTCTGCCTCAGTCAAACTTCAATCTTGATTCTTTCTGCACCAAACTTGGGCCTCTCTTCCCACCTTCCCTGATGCTTTAGCTAAAGTTTCCTTGATTTGAACCAAATATTTGCCTGTCTCTAGTGCTCTGTTCAAACATCAGTTCTCTTTCCCCCTCATTTTAATGAACTTTTAGGTTGTTCCCCTTGACCCAGACTGAGTTTGTTCAGTCTGAGCCTGTCCCACCTCTTTCTCTGCTGCCCTGTCAGTGTTTTATAGTGTATTTGAACTTATATCTGGAAATCTCAAGCATTGCCAGTGTCCCCAAGGTCTCCCAAGCTCAGAGCTGCTTTCCCACAGTGTTTTCTCTCATCCACAGTTGTGTTTTGGCCAAACAGCTAAAAAAAATCACTAGTTTGCCCAGATCTTCCAAACTTTAAGGAAGACTTGATTTGGGAAGACAAGGAGGGAAGGAGCAAATATTCAAATGGTTGGTTTGATCAGAGCTGTCCCCCAGGGATTTGCATTTGTTCCCTGGAGCGAGTCCCCCCTCTCCTTGCACCCAGCCACGTCAGGGGAGATGTGCAGGGATGCAGAAAAGCGTGTGCAGTCAGCGTTTTCAGGGCTTCTTGTGAGCTGCTGCCACGAAAACACTGACTGTCTCCTCTAATAACCCACCAAAACATTCTTCACAAAGGTGAGGGCAAAACCAAAGCCTTAAAGGACAGCCTGTCTCAGTGGCGTTTGAAAATACGTGGCCACGGTTGAGCCCCTTGCAAAACGACTTTTGGACAGTCAGAGTTAAATTATCACAGTCAGGATCTGATGGCATTTTACATCCAGTTTCCAGTTTTTAATGACGTCACGACACGATACCCATCAGGAACTGATTAAATTAGTGTTACTTGTCTGGTTATACTTATCCAAAGCCACGCTGGCCTTTGCTGGGAGGAGTGGAAAGAGCAACTCACTGAAGATTCAGCATTCTGGCTCCTCCTGATAGTGCTGTGAGGCTGGAGGCAGAAGGATTATTGCAGCAAACACACACAAAGATAAGTAGGGCAGCAGGCTTTAGGTCTGGAAACACAGAATAAGAAAAAAAAAAAAAAGATAGGGATGGATTTTCAGGGCCCAAGAAAAGTGCCTGGCTGCAAACAAACTCCTGCTCGGAATTCTGCAGCAGCAGAACCCAGGAGGGTTTGCATTGCATGGGCTGAACACAGGGCTGGGAGGAGGACGTTGGCACTTTGGTTCCTCACTTTGAATGACACTTCAAATAGTTTAATGTGCCCCATCCGAGGGAAGTCAATCAATAACTACAAACTATTTACTAAGCCAGTGCTCCACCTTTCCCTTCAGCACTGCAGGGGAATGGTCAGCCTGGTACAAAAACATGAACTGAAATCTCAGTGACTGATCCCGAAGCTCTCCCTGTGTAATCCAGGTCCCTGGAGGACTCGGTGATCTGAACAAAAGCCACACTTCAACTCAGTGGTTTTGCAGGAGCCAGGTCCATTTTCTTCCTGGTGAAGTTCCAACTTGGGCTGACCTGTGTGCCCAGCTGGCTGGGAAGGTTGGAAAGGCTGGGAAAGCTCTGCCCAGCTGAGCTGCCTCTGCTCATCTCACCCATCTCTTCACACAGACAGCTGGGATTTAACCAATTTTACAGAGCCCAGCATTTATTCACCTACCCTGAATTTGAAATAAAGGCTTAACTGGCATTAGGTGAACACTCCACTCTCCCATGGCAGATTTGCAGGGAGATTTATTAAAGGAACTGCACAAAAAGTTTGGCACTTAGAGCTTTAAAGCAGCAAACACATTCTTTTACCTGCAAAGAGATACTAAACCAGCATTTCCATCAAATTTTAAAACTAAACTACAATTTTCCCCTCTGATTTGACTAGTAATGGATTAAAACCAAACTAGTGAGAGTAATGCAAAGGAGACAGAGGAACTGTGAAGATCAGTGGGATGGTGATAAGTGGAGAAAATAGAATAGTTCTTTTTCCTAGAGAAGGCAGAAGTGCTTATTATGGGTCACAATGTTTAAGTATAACACTTACAAAGATTTTCTGTAGAAGGTGTTTGGTTATACAGGCAATTGTAACACCTGAATGGCACAAGGTGGCCAATGATTCGCAGTAAAGGCTTCCCATCAGGAGGAGTATGGATATCAAGAATATTGGATTACTGTTTTTGAAAATGGAAAAGTTGCTGTAAGATCCCTGTCCCTACAAAAAATAGGTGTGAAAGCTTTCATGGAAGGTTTTACTCTGTTGGGGGCATGAAAAAAACCTCACAGAACAAAAAACATCACGACAAAAAAATGCCTAAATAGGTCTACAAAAACACTCAGCCATTTATCACATCTGGCTGGGCTTTCTCCTGCTTTCAGGGCTTGGTGTGTATCACATTTATCTTGGCTACAAATGCACTTTTTTTGCCTCATCTCTTAACTTACTTCTTTCAGTGGTGCTGCTTGAAACTTGGGGCTCATCCAGCAAAGGGTGCGAATGACCCACAGAACTGAGGGGTTTGAACCTTCCCTTTCAGTGCTTAAATGCAAAGGGCTTTGAAAGAGTGACTTTTTGATGAAAAATACTGTTTAAAATTAGTGCAAAAGGCACTTGTTGGACCCCTCTGAGGATCCCACCTCGATGGAGGGGCTGGATTCAGATAGAATGCCTGTAACAAAGAAATAAGAATCATCAGCAATGGCCCCATTAAAGGGCTTTGTAGAGGTCCCTGTTGCTGATTTTTACTGAACAGGCTTTGGGCAGCAGGGCCTGTGACCTTGTTTGCTAATGACTAATGCATTTTTAACATTACTTTTAATTAGAGCTTAAGTATTGCTTAGAGTGTGACCGTAGTGTCTCCTTTCTGTCATCTTGCCCTTGTTTTGCTTTGTGGTTTTTTTTTCTCCTCTCAGTATCTTGGGGAAGTTGTGTGGAGTTTCTGGGATTACTTAGTTTGTTATTTAGTTAAGTTCCCCACTGCCCACTGCAAGGATTACAAATTTTGCTGCCCTCTGTGAAAACAGAATTGGAAAGACTTTTAGGAATTCAATAAGAAGGTTTAGACTGAGCTTTTTTAAAGGGTAGTCTGTGACCCACTGGTATTTCCAGGAAAGACTTGAAAAACTCATTGAGAACTGGCCAGGGACAGAATTCCAAATAGAATTATGCTGTGATAAATGAAATAGATGTTCTGAATGCTTGAAACTGAAGTAGCACAAGTTTGAGTGAGGATTGATGCTCATTTGGTCAAATTTTGCTCTGCTTTGGAAAATTGTGACCGCAAGGCTGCACATTTTTAGGATACTCCAGAGGGTTTTAGTGACAGTAGCTGACACAGAAGCTCTTTAGCTGCTTTCAAGGCTTCTGTAGCTTTCAAGACCTCCTCAATAGGGGTGGACAGGTAAATTCTGGGAAAGTGGCATATTTGCAGGTAAAGGCTGTCTGTGCGAAAGAACAGGAGAGAAGGATGGCAGAGAGAGGAGGAAGGGGGAAAGAAAGAGCAGGTGACAATGAGACCGAGAGCAGCTGCTGGAACAAGAAAGTCAGACGAAATTCAGTCTTAAAAGAGAGATTCAGAAGTGAATCAGCATAGTGAGAATCATAAAACAGAATCACAGAATCACTGAGGTTGGAAAACACCTCCAAAGTCATCGGGTCCAACCTGTGTCCCACTTGTCCCCCAGCCCAGAGCACTGAGTGCCATGGCCAGTCCTTCCTTGGACACCTCCAGGGATGGGGACACCCTGGGCAGCCTCTTCCAGTGCCTGACCACCCTTTCCATGGAGAAATTCCTCCTGACCCTTCCCTGGACCAGCTGGAGGCCTTTTCCCCTCATCCTGTCCCTGTTCCCTGGGACCAGAGCCCGACCCCCCCTCCCGGCTCCCCCCTCCTGTCAGGGAGTTGCAGAGCCAGAAGGTCCCCCCTGAGCCTCCTTTTCTCCAGGCTGAGCCCCCCCAGCTCCCTCAGCTGCCCCTCATAGGACTGACTCTCTAGACCTTTGCAGATCCAGAAGAATGGGATGGTTTTTGTAAGGCTGTTCAGAAAGACCAGCCCATGAGGTGTCCGTCTCTTGCCTCTTAGACTCTTTCTATCATCTCATTCCAATATAAAACCTGTTACTAAACTTATTCTATAAATTAAACAATGTCTTATTCCTCTAGTCCAGGCCTTTATAGCTCTGGGCTCGCTGAAAATATTAAACATTATCTTCCAAACAAAGCACCACAATCACACGAGAGGAGAGGTTTTGTTTAACCTTCTAACAACCAGCGAAACAAGTGGGGATTTTACAATCCTCTTGACTTCCCAGTTCTTCATTAGTCCTTATTTGTTCATCTGCTATGGAGAGAAGGCTGCCTTAACTTCATGTACTAATATAGAACCTGAGCAAGCTTCAGCTAGAAAGGACAGGCTGTTCTGTCCATTCCAGCCATCACTTCTCCCCCAGTATCATGCACATGGTAGCACATCACCAGCACAGAACAGAGCAGAATATCTGTGCTGTTGGAAGGGAATTAAAAGCTTTAAGACATTTCACACATTCAGGCAGAAACTCCTAACAGGAATTATATTCCTTAACAAGCACATCAAATCTGTTTCTATATATACACACATAAAATACATAATTTGATCTCCTGGCCATTTTCACTAAAACAATCTGACTGCCACTGGCTTTTCACTTTGTTTCCCCCACCCTAAGGTTGTCTGGAGCACTTCCACCTTTCCCAGATTTGAGGATGCGAGGACAGCGTTTGCAGTTGTGAACACCTCGCTTTAAACTTTATATTTAGGCTTGGAGACAAACTGCTGAGTGCCCTCTGATGTTGTTCTGGGAGTCTCTGGGGCACTTGGCCATGAAAGTTTTATTTAGGGACCTAGATCTAGGCTCTTCAGGGTTTTTTTAAGCCTTACTGTTCTGATTGCTCGGGGCTATTTCCAATGGAATTTCATTTCTCTGCCTCCCTCACTGCTTATTAATACATCTAACACATTAGTGACAGGGTTTAAGTAGACTAGAGCAACCATAGCTGGGAGCAAAATACCGCACAAGAAACAAAATGCCACATTGAAACATTTCACATGGGTGTCAACTGCGTTCAGCAGCATGAGGGAACAGCTAAATTCCACCCAAGAGGGCAAATACCAATTTTACTTTAAAAACACACAAAAAACCCCTATTGTAGTGCTCTTACATTTACTGTTTACATAGTAATGAGCACATGTGCCTGAAGCCCACTCGAACATTTATGGCTTCAGATATTTTTCTGGCTGTATTTCCTACACATCCCAGTGTTTGTCATTATCTTACCCTGCTGCTCGTTGCTGAGTGGCAGGAAAACTCTTTCTCCTCATACCTGTTTTTTTGTGAACTCTACAGAGACCCAACAGAACTGAGGCTCCTTATTTATTTATCTATTTATTTATTTGTTTTTAGTTCAGCACCCAGAATTATAGGTGGGAAATAACAGACAGACCAGGACACTGAAAGGGGCTAATGAGGTCCAGAAGTCCTGCAGTAAAAGCTTGTAGGGATCAGAAAGGAGCAGAGATGGAAAGGCACAAGGAGGCCTTCAAAAACAGACCCAGAGTAAGTGATACCTCTTGGTGCTTGCCTGTAGCTGGAGGAATATGGACCAAAACTCACCGTACAAGAGGGCATCAGGCAGCATATCCATTGCCAATGGAATGTGGGAGCTGGGGTTTCCTGGGATTTTTTGAGTTTGGAAGTTCAGTACAGCTACAGCTTTGGGGCGCTGCAGCCCTGTCAGTCTGTTTTCATTCATTTACAAGGGCATTATTAAATGCTTGCACACATCCATTTTCTAGGAGGTTCAGTTTGTACAGATTTTCAGCTGAGTGAACCTGTGCATGGTCCAGAAACAAATGCACCAGTGTCCATGAGGATCCAGCAGCAGCCTAATTGGCCTAATTAGGGTTCAAGTGCTAGGCTCACTGCTCTAACACAAGGCATCTCAAAGTCATGCTGTTCATTGCAATAAACTCCATCTGTGACCCTCCTGCATCACTTCTTTATAAAAAAACACGTGTTTGGGTTTTTTTTTTCCTTTTAAAAACAAGCCTCTCCTTTTAACATTATGGTTCTGGAATTCCAGCCTTTTCACACCTCCCGTGTTACTGAGCCAATCTGTTCCTCGGGCTACAGACCTGCCTTTTCATCCTTATTTTTTCGTTGTTAAGACAAGCCTGTCTAGAATCCAGCACCTGTCCCTTGACTGGGACTTCAAAGGAATCAGTACATTTACAGCCTGCCAGTGAAATGCACCTGCTCCTTCAGATGACAGAGCAGAAGGATACGGAGTGTGTGACATTGTCCTTGGGGCAGCTGGAGTTATTACAGATAATGGGATGGCCCTGACCAAAATAACACGAGCTGGGTATTTATAGCACCCTCACACTTGTTATTTCATTTACAGTTTTTGTTTGGAGAAGCAACTCCTTGAATATGTTGTGGGAGCAATGAGGTAGATATATATAAATGTCATCAAAGGCTTTCTTGCTGCAGCCAAGCACTAAATATCAAGAGATGCCCTTTACAAGAAGACTGGATGGTTTTTTAAAAGAATGAAGAGGTTCTGCAGAATAAAGAAATTCAAACAAACAAACAAACTGACTAAAAATTACAAAAAAAAAAAAACGCCCCCCAAAGAAGCTATGAAAATTAATTTCACTCTAGTTACAGAGCACCAAGGTTAAATGACATCTCCTGTCCTCCAGAAGTGTTGTGTGAGGGGCCAGATGACTTGACTGACCAGTCTACGTGCAACAGAATCACACAGAGGAAAAAAACCTACACTTTCTAATAATTACTGGTCATTGTTCAGGCAGGGGGTATATGATGATGACCTGGAATTACTTCCTGCCCAAGGAAAGAAAAGAATTGGCTCGACTGCTTGGGCAGCCCATTAGTTCTCCACACACTCTGGATTCTCATGCATAAGGAAAACCCACCTGTAAATAATGTACAGCAGGTGCCACGTTGCTGTGGAAGGGGGCAGATGAAATGGTTTTGTTCATCTGTCACCTTTAGCAGGCCTGTGTGACCTGGAGGTCACGAGGTTTTCATGTCGGCAGCTGGAACCGCCGCGTTAACTCTGGGAGCAGGAATTCCTCGCTCCACCAGCGACAGAGCCGCCAGTCTCACTGCTGCTCCAAGTGAACAGCCTGTTCCAAATTCTCCCGGGAGCCCAAAGGAAAGCTCCTGTCACTGTGCTGGCTTTGTCAAGAGTGTCACGACTCGGCAAAGAGAGACGTTCACCCAACAGGACGGACTAACCCATGTTCCTTCCCCTCAGTGTCCCCCATGTGCTTCCACCAAGCTCTGCAGCCCTCCCAGGCTGCTCCCAGCACTGTTTTAGCAGCTCTGTGCTTGGATAGGAGAGGGCAGTTTGCTCCTCTCTTGTCGAAAAGCTGGTGCACACACAGAGCAGCTGAAGCCACAGCTGGAAGCAAGGAAAGGCTCTCACTGTATTTCACCTCTTGGCAGCTGCTGTTCCCAACAACGATGAATTCTCTAAAAACCTGAGGCCACACCAGCCTGTCGTGGTGTCACACAACAAAACAAGCAGCACATTCCCATCTCATCTATTGGGTTTGAGAACATGACCTAGATTCCAGTACCCATGGCTACACGGAGAGGAGCTTCTTTATTTCTTGTTATGGTATAATCAGTCTCAAAATCCTGGCAGTGCGCTGATTCTCACACCAAGAAACACCCTCTAAGTGCCTTGGTGTGCTGCAGACTCCTTTCTGTTTGCATTCTGCGTGTGGTAAGGTGAAAGCATCAAGGAAATAAGAATAGAGCTCCCAGGCCAGAGGCTCAGCTTTGATCCGTGGCAGGAGTGCTGTTGGGAATGGGTGAGTGGGCTCATTTCCATCCCCTGGGATCCTGGGGAATTACTACCATAGTAAGTAATTTCTAGATGCAAGAGCTGCAGTGTGTAGAACTGCTTTGAAGAACAGTTTTGGAGCCTTTTCTGCTCTGTCTCTTTCCTTTCCATATATTTAATATCTTTTTTTTCCTACTTCCTTCCTTATGGAAGCTTAGATCTGATATTCCATCTCACCACCCCAGCACAGAGGTGTTTCAGATGCTGGCAGGTAAGGACAGTAGAGAATTTCTTTCGCAGTGAGTTGAAAATTGAATAGAGTTGTTTGTGGTCACCTGTGCACTGTTCCTTTAGACCTGCAGCAAGCATAGCTCAGCTGCTCTCACGAGGTCTCACCACCTGCTCTCCTGATTTCTTTTACAGAAACACTGTTCTATAGAAACTTTTATTTTCCTGTGCTTGCCACAGGCCAAATGGGATCTGTTTAGATGCCATGTTCAGTTGGTGCAGGCTTGCACTGCAGTGAAGCAAGGAACTTCCTCTTCAAATGAATTTGCAGTGTGTTACATTCATTTTCTTGCTCCTTCCACACAAAAGCAGCAAGTGCTTTGATGACTGCCAGCTTTATATTTATTTACTGAAAAATGTTTATTTTTAAAAATCTGGTTAAAAAAAGACACAGGCGTTGGAATTCCAGCCTATGGCTTTTCTCTCCTCCCTCGTGTTTCACGGTTTTGGAGAGGGAACGATATCCATTTGTCCCCATTTTGTGCTGTTAATCCCATTAACCCCTAGAGCTGCTACTCCCAAGTCTTACTGAAAAGAAAATATGATTTGGTGGGCAGCTGTGACTCCTTTCACAGGAAGGTTTGTGGAAGGAGCTCTGCCCCAGGCTGCAGAGGGTATCAGCTTGTGTACAGGACATGATATACATGAATATTGCAGGCTCAGATTTCCACAGGTCTCCCAGGATGTTGTAGCTTCCTTTACCTTCCAGGTCAGTTCCAGCGGCAGGAGGTTTCAAAGATCTCTAAAACAAGTTCCCTCACCATCTGTTGTGCGTAGCCAGTGCACTGCAGGCCCGGGGAAAAATCAGGGTGGGTTTGGGCAGCTTTGTCTGCAGGAAACCAGTCAGCCTTGGGCACTCTGACTGCTGTCCTGTCCTGCTGGCACCTCCTCTCAGTGCCTGGTCAATGAGAGAAGCAGGAGAGAGGGAAGGCAACAGAACTTTAGGCAGAAATAACAGATACAGGAGGGCTTTTAGGGGTCAAAATTTAATACAAGCACCATTACAAGGTCAGTGTGATAATTGATTCCATAGCAGAAGTAGTTAAAACTTTTCAAATCAACACAACAGCTGGGCTGGGTTGGATCCAGACAACCAGCCAGGCTGGCACCAGTAACCCCAGGAGCCCAGGTTTAATAGTAAGGCATCACATGCCACAGTTATCCAGCCACGGGAAAAATGGGATTCACAAATGCAGAGGAAATCTTATCACCATTCCCTATTTAAAGTGCCAGAATGGTTCCATGGCAGAGCTGTGTGATGGAAAGGCCCCGTCCCCTGTGGGCACACAGCAGGGCAGAGCCAAAACCAGGGAGAACGTCCTGGGATCACCAGCAAAGAGTGGAAGGTACCAAAGAAACCCAGCAGCAGCTCTTGTGTCACCAACACACAATTCTTATATTTTTACATTTCCCCTTAAAATTCATATCCTTGAGAGTAAGACAAAAGCTGTCCTGCCAACAGCCCATCAGACTGAATTCCCTTCAGTGTTTGTTCCATTCTAGCCCTGTTAATGCCCTCTCCTGATGTTCCCCCGTTGTGTGAAGAGGGAGCTGGGCATATGCAGTGAACTGTGTGCTTTTACTGACCAGGATCAACCTGTGTTCTCACAAGTTCTTAAATCTGGGGGTTTTTGCTTTCACTGCAAAGAGCCCAGCTCTAGGCAATCTCCAGTAATGCAGGAACAATATCTGCCAGCCTGCCTGGCCTCAGGACAGCCAGGGAGAGAAGGTGAGAGCAGCTCACAGACAAAAAAGCATCCATTAAACCCAAACTGTTGTTCTGACCAGAAAAACAACTGTAGTTTTGGAACTACATGGGAAAAAGTACTGTTTAGAAGGCATCAAGAGAACTTCAGTATCCCTGCTAGCCCTGTTTTGGAGTCAGAGTTTGTGTTCAGATGGAGTAGCTGGGAATTGCTTCCAGGCCTCCAGGTTTAGTTTCATCCAGGCTTCAACGCTAACTTTTTAAACCCTCAAATCATGGCCCTTGATCACACCCGACCTCCTGGAGGCGAAATAACTTCCTTTCCAGGAGCTGCTCAAGGGGGTTATGTAATGGCTTTTGGACCGTGACAGTTTTGCACCAATTTTCCCCGAGTACTGAACAAATTCACAAACCGAAAATTAACCCTAAAACTTTTCCTCAGCCGTTCAATCTCCGACCTGGAGCAACAGGAGGATTCATCGATATTCCGCTGATTTATCTCCCTCTCCTCTTCTTCGCAGGTCTCCACGAAATCCAGTGCTCCCTGCCCGTGGAGAACAGGAGAATCTTCCTGAACGAGTTGTCTGAGGTCAGCTTCAGTGAATGCAAGTTCAGTTTGTCACTCACAGACCTTTTTATCATCATCTTCTCCGGAGTCGCCGTCTCCATCGCTGCGATCCTGTCCAGCTTCTTCCTGGCGACGCTGGTGCACTGCTTCCAGAGGTGTGCTCCCAGCAAGGACGACGATGATGATGAAGACGACAGCGAGGACTGAACTTAGTCTATATCCTTGTTTCCTTGGTCTATAAGTTATTAGATCGTCAGCCAAAGTCTAGGGAGAGAAGGAGCAGAGTAAAAGCTTTCCGTGAAATCCCGGGGTGTGAGGATGGTCACAGGTGGGAGTGGCAGCTTTGCTTGCACGTGTCACCTGATGCAACCAGACTGGGTTGATTTTGACCCTTAATCAAACATGGCATTTAAATTTCAAGATTGGAAGAAAAAGGGAGGAGAAGCAAAAAAAACCACAAAACAAACCAAACCACAAACTTCAGTGTTGAAGATTGGAAGAAACAAGGGGATAGAAAGACAAAAAAGTGTTCCAGTGTTTTAAAAGACGAGTTCCCAGTTTCCAGATTGTCCTGATGAGATGCAGATTCTTATAAGTACTTGAATCTTGTTCTCAATGCACTTTGAAAAGGACTGGAAGGATGGAAGCGTTTCAGCTGGAAAACATGGAAGCAATTTAAAACAGCCCCTTCCTAGATCCAATAGTGGGAGATTCTATTAAACTCACACAGCTTTCTAAGTAACAAAATGCAATTAAGATGATTCCTGGAACTGTAGAAAGCATGAGAGCAAGGCTGGCATTTTCTTCCTCCAAAGGTTCTCCCCAGACATCCATCCCCCATTTAATGACAGCAGTGGCAGGCACCATTCAGCCAAAAAGATTTTTTTCTATAAGTGAATCTGATTCTGGCTCTGAGTCATCCACTGCAGATGCCTGGCACTTCTTTGGTCATGGCACAAATACTAAATATAACATCCTTTTGCATTTTTAGATGCCATGAAGTAAAGGATTTCCCTCCCCCGTAGTGCTCAGCACCAGTAACTGTTGCAGTATCCAGTCCATTTAGTTATTTTAAAACACTAAGGGCTATATTCTGCTCCTGATTATACCGGAATAACCCAACTGAAATGAACACCAGGATCCAAATTGGCAACTGTATAAACAAGAGTGAAATCTGGCCCAAGATGTTTCTGACTGTACTATAGATTTGTCAGAACCTGAGCTCTTCTATATAATGGTAGATATTTTTGTTAAAAATTAAAAAAAAAAGACGTTTATTACAAGAGATTTTTGGAATAGTGCTGGACAGCTTTTTAGGATAAGTATATTTTTAAAATATTTGTAATGGAAATATTTTTTTAAAGCTCTGTGTATTTAAAATTATTATCTAGAGTAGCTGTGAGGGCTTAAAGTGATGACCACCATAGTAATAAGCAGCTAAGGACTGTATGCTATCATAAAATAATTAGAGATGACAAAAAGTAGCATTTGTTGAACTACTGTAAACGCTCTTATTTCTGAAAAGACAACACTCTTTGATTAAAATACTGCCTTGCTCAGTAGGAGGGAATCACCCTGTGTGGTCAGGGCTGACCAGGGACATCAGGACTCAGCCCTCCTGGGTGCTGCCCCATCCAACAGGGATCGGCTGGAAGACCTTCAGCAAGTCGCTCCCTGTCCGTGCCTCGGTTTCAGCGCCCGGAACACCAAGATCACAACCCTTTCTCTCCTTGAGGTGCTCGTGCCAGGGGGGCTGGTGGGAGCAGTTAACCTGGGGCAGTCTGACTCCACTGGCGCCCCTGCAGTCGCTCCTTTGGCTCCCACAGTTTGCCCCCCCGGGGGTTTGCGCCGCGCTGAGGGCACGGCCAGGGGGGAGAGTGTTTCTTTCAGCTCTCCAGCTCATTCAATGCACTTACTGCTTCCAGAGCTAGGATTATTGATCCCTGAGAACACACTCAAACAGAATGAAGTAGGACAGTGAGAGGATATTCCGTATCAGTACTGTCTTATTCTATTCTGGTTCCTTCAAGAAACAAACAAAAAAAAAATGAAATGACATGATTTTCACTGTGTAGTGCCATGATTACAAAAAAACACAAATATATTTATAATTTCAGCGTGGGCCTCCATGTTTGTTTGCGTGTGGGTATGAAAAAGGGAGGCAGGCTGTGCCCGATTCATCTTTTATTGGTGGGGTTGTGCGGTGTGGTTGGAAAGACACAACACGTTGCCCAGTGCAGTTCCTGGAGCAAACTGCCTTTGCCTCCAACACGGATACGTTATCAACAGTTTTATATTTAGAGCCGTGCGAATCGTTCAGTCACGGAAAAAGAAACTGGGTCACACTTCTGAGGGCACTCAACACTTGCAGGAGGTTCACAAAGTGGTTTGCCCTTCCAAACTCGCCAGTGAGACAGCAGTGAAGGTTTCAGCAAACATCTGCCCTGCCTTTGGTAAGGAGTTCGTGGGTTTGTGCCATTATCCTGGGAGGCTGAGTAACTTTGCGGGGGTCACATCTCAAACTCCACCACTTCTACTGGATTCTGCTCCTACTTGCAGGTCCATCCTGCTGTGGGGCCTCAAAATGAGGATGCAGATTCTTTTATAGTTTGTGGCTTTTTTTTTTTCTGCTCAACCCAACCCAAAGCCCTGAAAGGCCTGGATTATATTTGGAATTTAGCACCCCTCAGAACAGCAAGGAGCAGACCAAGCTGACACCCACATATTACAGCACAAGCTGAAGAGCAAGGCTTAGGAAAGCTTTATTTGGGAAGCTGCTATTCTGGATACTCCATCACACCAAAGTGATTTTGCAATGTAGGGTGTTTTTTTTTCTGGATAAGAAACTTTAGTGATATTTCCCCCTATAATAATTATATTTTAAGTATTGAACTCCTTGAGTAATATTGATTCTTTGTAAGCACCAGCAGTTACCTACTATTAGTATTGATTTAATTCTAATTGCTTGGAAATGAAACAGAACTTGGATTTAGTTCTTAATGGGATTTTTATACTTGGATGGAATCTTCAGAGCAAAGCATTCTGCTGTTGGAATTATTACCAGAACCGGTGATCACCATAAAGATCCCCTGCAAAAAAGTTTGAAAGCAAACTTCACCATGGACAGAAAAGGTTATTCCTGCAGTTTTAGCTCCACAAAGGCAGTGCCACGGAGGTAATTCCCTCCCCAGGTTTGGGACATGGGAAGCGTTCCTGTGTGAGGATGCTGCCATGGGGGGGATGTGGTGAGTCTGCACTCCCTGCTCAGGCTGGGATGACCCACATCAGCATCAGTGAAGTTCCAGGGGTGCCCAGTGAGGGCTGAACTCACCCTCCCTTCCCTCAAGCAGCGCTGCCTGCAGGCCATCAGAAACGTTCTTAGGGAAGCTCCCAATTTACAATTTCCCTTCTAAACCAGCTTTGCTTTAGTGGTGCAATTCCCCCCTGCCCCTGCCAGAGCTGAGCAGACATTTTACCTGCTTCAAGGGGAAGAAAGATCCTCTGACCCAAATAAAGCGTGGCAGGCTCCAGGAGCCAGGAAGCAGCTGTCACATTGCCTGCAGACACGTCTCCTTGATGGAATGCTGGAGCTTGGGATGTGTGAGGAGCCAAAAACTGTACCAAAAAAATTTAAAAAAAAAGTAAATCTGCATGATGTCATTGAGACAGCCTGACTTTTAGAAGTGTGCATATTGGTTTAAAAAAAAACCCACAAAAACTAATTCACAGGGTATTAAAATAAAGAACACCTGAAGCCACTGCCCAAGCCCAGCATTTCACCCTCAGTGTGAGCCCCCATCGTTCTGAGGCAGCTCCAGTCCTGCTGTGGCTCTTACTCAGAGCTGAACGTTAATGGGGCGGTTTTTAGAGCAGCATAAAAATGCACTGGGACACCTCACAGGGATGGTCCTGGAAGGTCTTCCAGAGGAGCAAACTGCTTGCCCACCTCAGACCTAGAGCAGAGAGTGACCCACCGCACTCTGACAGCTGACATTTAGCCTGGCAAACCCAAAAGTGACAAAAAACACTGGGATGCTTCACTGTGGAGGTAAGTCCTTGTGATTCCCTGTGGTGAAAGTGCTGTTGGAATGCTGAATCCTTGTGTGGCCTTTCCGAGAAGGAACCAGAAATATCCACTGGGAAATGAAGTTTCTTGGAGGGTAAGATCTGCCACGGGCTCTGGGTGCCAGGGAGCCTGTAAAACATGAGGCACCAGAAACATGGATGGTTTCATGTCCTGTTCCCACTGGAGCAACACAGCCCTGTCAGAGCATTGTAGAAAACAGCCAGGGAAGAACCACAAATGCACTTTGTCACAAAAATATTTGGTTTTCTAATCAGATCCCTATTGTCACCTCCCCCTTTGTGTCCTGGTTGCTGTGCCTTTATCTCCTGACTGTACCTAGAACAACAGAATGCCAGTTTGGTGCTTTCTCTGCGTGGTGCAGCAACACAAATCCCCACAGCAACACCCAAAGCAGTAAAACCACAGCTCTGTTTATGCTGACCAACCATCCAGCTACTACTGTAAAGAGGTAGTGGGGAAAAAAACCCCACCAACTATTGAATTTTGAGCTGAGAGAGCAACAGGAGCCCTTCTGTTGCAAAGCAGAATGCCTGAATTCTGCTGTGTCTCTCCAGTTCCCAGCAGCTCTCACACCCCACCCAGAGCTCCCTGTGAAAGTTGTGTAACGTGGGGTTACCAGTACATAATGTGCTTTTTTGGGGCTTGTCAGAAAACCATCCCAGTAAACACCTCAGAGCAGGGTTCTCCTGCTGGTGCTGTGGGATGGGAAAGGTTTGCAGGGAGGGGAGCAGCGAGGAAGGAGTGAAGCAGTTTGGGGCACAGTTGTTCAGTAGAGCTGCTTCCCAAAGCAGCATTGTTTGATCTCAGAGCTGCTTTAGGGATTTTTCAGTCCAGACTGGCTTTTTTTTTTTTTTAACAATCAAATTAAAATAAACCCTACAATGTTGGGTTTTAAATGAAAGCAGAAAGTGCTCAAGACATAAATTCATGACTATTACACTGTGTGGCAGGAAAGCGACTACAGACTTAATATTTAATTTATATTATTCCTTGAGGGACCAGAAATCATCAGGCTGAGAAGCTGGTGTTGTTCCCAGGGAAAGTATTCCATGCAGGCTGATTCTTCCAGTGCTGGTTCCTGGGATGCAGATCATCCACCACGGAGCCGTGTGGGGTTTGTGGGGCTGTGAGTGCAGCAAAGTATTGCTTTGTGTTTCGCCTCAAGTGTGATGTGGCAACAGGAACCACAGTTGGCTTCAGCTGTGATTTATTTCCCTGCTGAATGGTTTTGGATTCAGTAACCTGGTGAAGGTTGGTGCAGCTCCATCCCCTCCCTGCTGTGATACCCTGAGTTACTGATGAAGATGCTGCCTGGGCAGTGGGAACTCTGCAGTTGTGTTTATTCTCTGTATTCTCATACAGAAAGAAAGAATACAACTCTCTGTGGGCCCTTTGTGGTGCTAGTCTGAGTCTGTGGTGCACTGGGGGGTGAACCCTGATTTTATTCAGGGTGATGTGTAGCATTATTGGGAGATGGCGGACATTCTGTGCAGAGCTTTGCCAGATGTGTTCTGGATCCAGTGCTCTCTGCCCTGTGAAAGGGTCTGACCCTCCTTCCCCAAACTCGACTGCAGCCCTGTGTTGCTCAGGCAAGACAGGAACTGTCATTTTCTGGTAATCACTGCACATCTCTGGCCTAGTTTGGTGATGGATTTCTAATGAACATCTTTAACCTCAGCCTAGCCCAGCCATCTGCTCTGGGAAGAGAGCTGGCACTTCAAAGCCATTTTCTGCTTCAAGGTGTCTCCTTGTAGCCTCACAGAACAAACAGTGAGTCATCTCCTCCCACCAGGAGAAAGCAGGATTGTAGCCCAGCTCAGTGTGAGGAAAGTCCCTCGTACTCCAGGCTCCAGAGCCGCGTGTGACTGAGCACAGGCACCAAACTGCAGCGTTGTTGCCTCCCGGCTGAACCCTGGAGGGATGACACACTAACCTCTCGAGGGATGTGTTGGGTATGGGAGCGTTTAACACCCGTGGAGTGCGAAGGGAGGGATTTTCCTGCACGCAGGATTGATGATCCGGTGAAAACAAAAATTCCAGATAATTGTTTTGTCTGGACTAGGCTGTTGGAGAGGTAGGTATCTCCGCCGTGCTGCTTCAATTTCTTACTTCTCCAAGAGTTACATCAAGTGACAGGAATTTGCTTGGTTGTGTTTGGGGTTTAGATGAGCTTTGATTTAACAGAGACGTGGGAAAGGTTTGAAGATGTGGGGTTGTTACTGCCAGCTCATTTCAGCCCCACAGCCTCGCTGGGAGCAGTCCATGCTCAGCACTGGGGTGAGGTGATGGGCCTTGGCCCAGTGCTGCATAAATACTGTATTTTCACCAGATTACATGCACAGAAACTGGGACTGGTTTCTCTGTAAAACCCGTGGTCACACCGGGAATTGGTTCCAAAGCTCGGTTTCAACAGAAGCGAACAGATTTCAAACTTACTTATTATTGTACCAGTTTGGATCTGTGAGAAGCTGATCTAAATCCCACTGGGACTGAAGAAAACGTTCCCCACTGACCCCTCACGGGCTTTTATCAAGCAAAATGTCTTTGGACTCCTCCAAGGGCGTGTGGTCTCTGTGTTTATTTAAAGTTTGCCATTCAGGGAGCTGCCTGTTGGGCCATCCTGAGCTCCATCTGTTCATTTCTTAGATGCAGGAATTGATTTCCCTGTCAGCAACTTGCACTGTTCCTGCAGCCTCCACCACACACCCCTTGTGCAGTGAAAGCCCTGTCCCACAGCCATGGGCAACGCTGCTTATCCAGTGCTTCTCCAATCTCCCCTTAGCAGTTCCTGATGCAATTCTTGCCTGTTTTGTATCCACATCGCCATAAACTCCTGAGGCTTTAGTCTCAAACTTCCATGGCAACTGTCCATTTTTCTACTTAACAGGATGGCTCAGAAAGGGGAAGTGTCAGTGAGGGCACTCACTTCATTAATGGAAATCATTTTTCGGGTGATGAAGTTGCTCTCCACCTGCCTATTGTTAGCCAAAATGAACCTCTGTCAAGTCTGCAGGATTTTGGTCTCTTTTCTATGGCAGCTCTAGAAAATTAGGGACATCCAATCTTAAATGGAAAAGTATAAGAAGCTTTGTCTCATAAAAATTACGTCTAAGGTTTGTCTGCCTTTTTTTTTCCATGTTCTTTACTCGATGATCCCCCTGCTGCCACCTTCAAACGAAGCGATTTAGGGTGGATCGGATATTAAAGCTTTAAGACAGGGGTTTAAAATAAATGAAATGCTATCAGGACTATAATGGCAACAGCTGCTGTGTCTGCCAGCTGGGAGGCAGCCTTAATCACCCCTCAAATCCCACTTCCCACGGGCCTGTGCTTGTTTTCTCTTCCTTTCTGCCCTTTCACCAAACCCACAGCATTAACCCAGCACGGGGATGCTCCCCGTGGGTCCCAGCGGGCTCTGCCGGAGCCGTGGAGGGAGGAATCTCTTCCTCTGAGTTGTCAGCACAGTGGGCACTGAGCTGGGCTTGCCTTGCCTGGAATGTGCTTTCCAAAGCCACAGAATCATAGAGTCCTTGAATCATAGAATCATGGAATCAATCAGCCAGGTTGGAAAGGACCTCTGAGATCATCAAGTCCAACCCTTGACCCACTACTGCCCCCAAATCAGGAAGGAACCTGAAACCTCTGTGAGTGCTTTTGCCTCCAGACCTGCAGACACAGATAGGGGCAGGTCCAGGGTTTTGACACTTGAGAAAATGTGTAAAGCAAAGAGAGAGAAAGGAAGGATAAAGTAGAAAGGTATGGAGTCACCCCCCGCTGGATGCAGCGGTGGAACTCGGTAGTTGCAAAGTGATGGGCTGGGTCTGTCAGAGGGTGGGGAAAGTGCACAAAACTCAAAGATTTCCTGAGTTATCTCCCCTCAGGTTCAGGTGGGAATGCTCAGTATCTGCACTTGCTGCCCGGCAGGGCGTTTTGGAGTCTGGTTTTGAAGATGTTGGAAAAGCAGCTCCAGAGGCACAAGTCCTGAGCCTGGTGCTCATAAAACTTATTATCCAGAAACAAGGAACTTCTGTATCACTATGGCCTGAGTATTAACTCTGTCAAATATAGTTCATGGGTGCTGTCACCTTGAAGAAGAAGAAGAATTTGTCCCTGCTGACTTTTAGGCCAGGCCTGTGGTTCAAAGCAGTTCCAGGTACCACCTGTCAAAGCTCACCAGGGAAACAAATTATTCCCAACGGAGTCATCTCACAAAACAACTTGTGGTTTTGAAATGTCAGATTTCTCTTTGACCTAAGCTTTGTATCAAGTTTAGCAAGAGAGTTCAGTATGATTGCGTTTGAGACGAAACTGAATTTTTTGGCTGGCAAAAATGAAATGTTTTGTTGTATTCCCTTTGGCTAAAAGAGCCCTTAGAAAAAAACATTTTTAAGTGAAACTGGAAAAATTCTCTGATTTGTGCAGAAGGTGCCAAACCAATAAATTGATTATTTATTCAGGCCTGGCTTCTCACTCCCAGCAGTGCAGGTAACAACAGGGAGCAGCCACAGACACGGCAGTTAACCTTTCTATTGTGTGTTTAACCATCTGTAAAATGGATATGATACTACTTACCTGCCTGACACAGCTGGACAGAGGCTTAATTTTTAATCAAGTTCTGTTGAAACACTTTGAGCTCTTTGTGTAAAAGGTGCACCAAAAGGCAGAATGGTTTTAGCAGGGTATTATTGCTTTTATACCTTATATTGCATTCTAAGAGTACTGTACAGTGAACTACATCAGTGTTCTAAGAAATGACATAATAAAGGAAAGAAAGTATCAAGAGGCAAAAGAGATGTACTGGGATGGAGAACAGACTTTGTGACAGTCTAGGGTTCCTTCATCCCTATTAATTATACATGTGGAGCAACTTGTTAATGCATTTCTAAAGACATGTTGACACAGGCTCAGCCCTCTCTCCTGGCCGCGGGCTTTGGAATTAATTTAACCCTGGGATCAGAAGAACTGGACAACGTCGTTGGAGGCATTTCTATAACAACCAAAGTAGAGCAGTAGGAGCACAACAGATTTCCTGGGTCCAAGAGAAAGAGGCAGTAATAGAACACCTGCATGGGGAGCTCGTTATGAATAATTTCTGTAGAGGGCCCCGGCGTTACATTTCAGGCTGATTGTCCACAGAATATGACCAGGTATTATTCTCCATGTTATTTCTGTACCCCCTATGCCCTCCTCCACCTCTAAAAATAGTGATAGAAATACTTAGTTTTACTGAGAAACTCCTTGAGTCCTTCAGGAGTAAAACATAACTGCTTTTCTTGAACGGCCAACAGAAATGGAAGCCAACATTTAATTAATTCAACACGTTGCCTAATATATGCTACAGTATTCAAATCTTACCTCGTATTTTTCAGCAAATTTGACAACTCTGTGTGCTTTCCAGGCACAAACCCCCCACAGAAAACCCTCTAATTGCTGTTGATTTCCACAGTGGTGGAGGTGCAGGGTCTGACCTGCAGGTCTGCTCTGGGACGTGACTGCAGAAGGAGTTTTGGGAGGTTTTCTTATCACAGAATCCCAGAACAGTTTGGGTTGGAAGGGACCTTAAAGATCAGCTCGTTCCAACCCTGCCATGGGCAGGGACACCTTCCACTAGCCCAGGTTGCTCCAAGCCCCATCCAACCTGACCTTGGACACTTCCAGCGATGGGGCAATGGGATGGTTTCCTCCCTGTGCCATCTCAGAACCTCAAACCACACCTGTGCTCTTCACAAAAGAATGGAAAACAGCCTGGAACTTCCAAGGACCGACCTGGGGCAATTCTTCAATCTGTAGGTAAATAAGGTAATAAACCCCACCCACCTCAATGTGATATGAAGCTATTCCAGGAGATGCAATCATTAGCCCACAAGATTTTTTATTTTCCCTTTTTCAGAGTCACTTACAAAATTAAGACTGTCCAGATAAAAACTTGGAGTGGGTTTAAATTAAACAAAAAGCCTTGTTGGACGAGACATCCCCCCTGAGTTTCAAAAACTATGGCATTAGTCTGATTATTTTGCATTGCTGATTCATTCACAGGGAAGTCCCCCCCAAAAGCAGCAGCCACTGAGGGTGTCTCAGAGCAATTTATAAAATCAATTCTTAAAACAACCAAATGTTTAAATCAGGCACTTTTTAAAGTAACAACAGATTCTGAGTGTGCAGCTTGAGATGTCCTGAGGAACGTGACCTTAACCTGAGCACCTGCAAAAAATCGGAGCCATCCAAATAACGTTTTTGAAAAAGCAGAAGAGGGTTGAAATGTATTTTTAAAACCTGAAAAACCCATCAAATCAGCCTGTGGGCATCGGGGAAAATGTCTTTCTCGTGGTGTTGGAAATCAGTAGCTGCCACACTCTGCAGAATGAGAGACAAGGGGAGCAGATCATTCAGAGATTTCAGGTGAACTGGGAAAAAAAGCAACACTTCACCCAGTCAACATGACATTTAAAGAGATGCCCACACCACAGACAGGAGCTCTGCAGCCTCCCCCTTCACACAGAGGCCGTACTGGACTTTAAGGAGTTAAAGTTCTCCTCCTCTTGCCTTTTTTTTTCCCTTTCTCTCTCCCTGACTGGCTCCAGCCCTGGCTCTCATCTGAAGGGCACAGCACACTGAGTGATGTTCACATGACACCAATGACAGCAGCATGATAAGCCTATTTCTGACAGTGTGGCAAATTACTATTATGAAATCCCAGTACATTTGATTGCAGAGTGACTTTGAGAGGGGATCACACACACAGCAAGGTTATGAAGGGCTCAGTGTTTACTGCAGTAATGCTGACTTACTGGAAAAGAATATCAAGAGCTCTTTAAATAAAAAAGCTTGGGAGATTCCCAATCCAGAAAACATTTGGCTGAGTATATCTGTGCTTCTCTAAAATGAAAGAGGAAAAATAATCAGCAGATATCCTTAGGCTTTTTTTTTTTTTTTTCCCCCATTTGATGACTCGGTGAAATGTGTTTGTTGGAGATTCACTCCAAAGGGATCAGGAACTGGAGGATGTCCTTCCCCCCTGGCATCACTCCTTCCAGGAGGTTACAGGGGCTCTGCCTCCCTGTTCCAGCCTTAGGATCCCCTAAGCCTGTGCAGTGTCCGAGTTCAAAGGAGAACAAGATTCAAACACAAAAAACCCAGCAGAAATGGGAAGAGAAATAGGCAGTTCATGGCCTCGGACAACATGGAATTTACCACTAAAAGAAACATATCTGCAAAAATACAAAATAGCAGTGACCCGCCTGCTGAATTATCAGCAGCATCCCAGGGGGTGTCGCAACATGGAGATAAACTGTCCCCGCTCCAAACACCTTCCTTTTAAGTTAGTTTAATCAAATTTATCAGTCAGCAAAATCAAAGAGAGGCATAAAGGGCTCAGGTTTACAGCAGGGTTTTTCGTCACACCTGTGGGCAGCGAAGTATTTTCATGGTGAAATAAGTTCTTATTTCGCTATCTACTAAATAAATAGCATTATTGCCTTGGTTTTCCTAGACTTTGGTGATAAAATTTTTAGTTGGGATAACTCAGGTAAAGGTCTAATTGGTTTTCTTGCTTTTATTAATTATAATACCAGCAGCTGCCTTTGCTCAGGCAAACACTGTTGCCCTGGCAGGTAAAATTAGGTGTGTGGCAAATTCAGATTTCTCTCTTTCTCTTTTTCCCTCCTTCCCTCATCCCTGACTGAGAACTACTTCAATGCTGGCTGAAATACACCTGCTCTCTGTAAGTGTGGATACAAAACATAAAAACCCCTGAAGTTTAGGCAGAACTCCCTTGGTTTGTGTGGTGTTTTTGAACAGCAAAGGAGTAAAATGTGTCTCCAAAAGCCCCCAAACACACCTATAACTTCCTTATTTTAGCACATTTTAAGTCAATCAATAGCTCAAGATACCAACGTTTCCTTTTCCTAATCATCTCAATTTTCTTGGCCAAGTAGAGCATTCCCATATTTATTTTGGGATACACACACGACACAAGCTTGTTCATCTGCTGACTGGAAGGTGACTGTTCCAGTCTCCTTTGCTTACTTTTCCCAGACGAATTAGGGGATTGATCCCTGAGTTTAAAAAGTGGGGACTTGCAGGTTTTTCTGTACTCTGCCTCCTCTGGGATATATTTACCTGATGCTGAATGTCCAAATGTCTCGGGGTGGATGTGCAGCATCCACAGCTGCCTTTTTTAAAGGTTATTATTTTTTTAGGGCACGTGCTCTTGGAATTTAGTTCCTGGGTGGCACACTGTGCTGTGGAGAGGCCAGGTGTTCAAATAACCTCTGCAAAGATGGGGTTTTGCACTTTGCTGCGAGGCCTGGAGGTGATTGCCTCTGAAATCAAACTCCTGGTGGAAAAGGTGCTTTTCAGTGAGTGAGGGGTTATCTTGTGAAAGGGGAAGAAATGACAAGCTGGGAGTTTTTTTGCTCATCCAACAGACTTGGACAAATGAGACTTTTGCTTTGCTGGGGCCAGGATGTCACCTATCAGATTTTGGAGAGAGAAGTGTTGATGCTGAAGTCGTTAATGCCACACTCCTGGGAGGGTGAGCACTATTCCTATTTCCAGGGCTCGGGCATACCAGCACTGTGAGATCTGTTAACGAGCTGGGGGGCAAAGAAACTCTCTAATTGCAGCTGCCCAGCACGTGGCAAAATGCCACAGGCAAAGCCAACCAGAAAAAAAACAAACAAAACCACCCAAAACCTCGTGGCTTCATGCAACGATTGGACAAATACTGGAATTTTCCACCATCTTTTGCCATTTGTTTCTTACTTTAAAATTCCTCAAGTTTCCTCCCCACTAAATTCTGCAAGGTTTGCTTTGAGGAAGATATGCTACACAAGCAATGGTCACCCTCCTCGGAACTTGGGGTTTGGTGACTTGCTTGATTTCAGGAATTTCAGGAACATAAAGCCAATTAAAAACCTGTGAGACTGCAACTCAAAGTGGCTGAGCTCTGTGCTCTACAGCAGGGAATTGATCCCTTGGCTCAACAAGTGGAGACTTGCAGGGTTGTGGGGGTTTTTTTGGTAAAAAATCTACTTGGTTGCTACTTAGAAGTCACTTTTGTTCCTGATCCTGAGCTTGGCATCTTTTGCTTAAACCTCTTGTGGTGATTTAGGGGAAGTCCTGACATTGTGGGAGGAGAAGAGGGCAGAGGGAGCACCCAGCTTTCACCTTTTTTTCTATAAAAAAGTGGGGTAATGGGGGAGGATGCCCCCTACAATTCTGAAGCACAAGTGGACAAGCAAAAGAAAAGGGACTTCTTGGGAATCATTACGGTCTAAAAATGGAATTATTTTTATCCCCCAGAGTTCCAGTTCTAAGAGCTGTATAGTAACAGCCTGGCCATAAGTCTTTCACAGCCAGTTGGAAATCTTTCCACTGTTTTCAATTTACTTTGGACCATATTGTGTGCAATTCATCTCATGCTGTAGAATTCCTAATTTTCCGCTGGAAATACAGTCTGGGACCCTGCTGTGTTCTATATATTAGGATGCCATTTCCAGCAGAGCCTGGAGACAATGACAAATGCTGGTTTCACAGGAAATCTTCGCTCAGGTATTTCAGCTTAGTCATCCAGTGGCTGCTCCTCCAGTAAATCCGAATATCAATATTTATCTCGTACAGGCAATCTGTGGTACTCCTGCCACGGGGATTCCAAAGGACATGTGAAAATAAGGAAATAATCCCTGCAGAACTCTAAAAAAAGACAATAATTATCAAGAGTGGGTCTCCTTAAAATAGGCCTGGAAGTTTGCTGTGACTCAGTGTGTTTTAAGGAAAGGAAAATGTTATTTTAACGGCGGAGCTGCCAAATTGCACCGTTCGGATTCCGCGGCAGCGATGGCTGCGAAACCCATGATTTAAAAGCTGCTATTTCTCCCTGTCTGAAGCGAAACACCCTTTTTTATTCTAACAAATCTGAATAAAATTAGAGCACTCTGCATAAATTCCCCCTGCCTCTGCGCCTGCTGTCTTAGCTCGAGGCAGGAGCAGATGCCTGTGATCTCCAAGACTGTCAAACCAGCACCAAAAGCCAAAGTTACGTTCACCTTAAAAACCCACCGAATTTATTCCAGCCTGGTAACAAGCTGGTCCATTATCTTGCAGTTTTGGTGCCAGTGTTCAGTTTTTAAAAGGCCATCTGAAACCTCACGGGCATTTTTGACATTTTCCCCATTAAATGGGGGGTGATTTCTGGGGGGTTTTGAGAGTGCTTTGTTTGTGTTCAGATTTAAACTTTTAACACCTCGGATCTGTCACCGGTTCACTGGAAGATGCTATTTTGATTTTCCTCATTAGCAGCTCTGGGAAAAAATAAAAAATTAAAAAAAAAAAAAAAAAAGAAAAAAAAATAGCACATTGCTCATTTAATATTAATTGGAACATATTTTTCCCCGTAGCAGTTTGCTGATTATGAATTTCAATGCCACAGAGGTGGCTTTGCAAACAGCACCTATAAATAGAAAATAAGCGTTTTCTGTGGCGTGCCCAGCCAGAGAAAAGGCTCATTAATCAGGGAACAGGTACAGCCCAAGAGCCCAGGCTGACTCTGCTCATGGAAACACAGACTGACAGAGCTGTCTGAACAATCAGCCACAACAGTTCTGTCTCTGCATAGGGAGAGAGTTTAGTCAAGTGTTTAAAATATGGAAATTAGAGTGAAAATGCGTGTTTTCCCCAGCTCTCCTGCGGGCACATCACCTCCCTGACATTTAATCTCTGGCAAAAAGGCCTCCTTCCACCTTGAAAACCGGGAGCCACATCCCTTGGACGCAGCGGTCACGTCGTGGAGTGTGGAAGGTGAACGTGTGGAAACCTCGGGGATTTGTGTGGCAACTGAGCTGTCCCTTTTAAAGCCCTGCAGGTCGTTTTGGGCTGGTTGCACCAAGGGTTTGTCTTCCCTGTAGGGAGGGCACTGACTACAGCCAGAAAAACAACGGTCCAGGAGGGAGGGTGAGCCCGTGCTCAGCCAGGTATCAGCTCACAGCCCCCTGTGCCAGGGCCTGCCTTGGTGGGTTTGCATCAAATCACGCACAGTTTTGCCTTCGACCCTGCTCTGACCTCGCTCCTGCTCCTGCAGAAGTAAGAACAGTGACAATGGCACCTTTCATCCCCGGGGATTTCAAAACGCTGGAAAAGCTTCGTCCCCTGAGCAGAGGTGCTTGAAGGAATACGTAGAAACTCCTTCTCCGTGAGGAAGAGGTGGGAACTCTTTTTCCCTGACATCCCTCTCTGGGTCACCGGGGACCACCCGGCACTTTTGCAGACCCTGCCCTGCCCCTCGGGCACAGGTCGGGAAGCAGCTCCCCATCGGCACTGGCGGCTTCCAGAGATCCCGAGGACCTCGGTGCAGTTTCCAGGAGCACTAAAACCAGATCCAATCCTGCCACCTGCTGCTCCCCCTCCACGCCTACAGCCCTCATGGTCACCGTGGGCTTGAGCCTTGGGCTGGGATGTTACTGAGCTTGTGTTTCCCGGCGGGATTGTTGTGCTCAAGCCTAAAAAAAACACCTGAGAGGCTCAATTACTTGCTTTGCTTTCAGCATTTGCATGAACGGCAGGAATGCAGACTGTCCCTGCGGCATGAAGTGATAAGTGTGGTGGAGAGCATCCACACCTGCTCCACAAAAACAAACACTCGGGTTGGGCTGGGTACATATTTAAAAGGAAAATTACTGATAACACAAAATACCAGGAACCTTGAAGGAGACTGGGCTGTTGAGTGAGAGCAATGACATAACTAAAGGTGCTTTCAAAGCTCAAACGTTTGAGAGAACGGAGGAAAAATGGAGGTTTGCCTGTACAAACCAGTGAGGGTTTAGAGCATCCCTCCAGATTTCTCCAGGTGAGGAATTTGAATCAGAAAGCTGATTCCGAGGGCAGTTATCAGCAACCAGCCCGTGCAGAGCTGCAGCTTCTGTACCACTGTAGGAATTCAAGATTGCTTTGTTTTTAATTTTAAACATCCAAGGTTTTCTCTTTATGGGCTGCTAGGCTGAGACACCCAAGCAGCTTAGGCTGTGTCTGGCCTCCACGGCTCTTCTCCATGAGCACTTTCCTGTCAGGTTTGAGTGTTCCCCACCTTGAGGTGAACTGGGAGGAACAGGCTCTCAGCTTCCCAGAGCTGATATAAAGGATGTCCAGGTTGCCACAGCAGAATGTGGTTGTTTGGAACTTCAGGGAGCTGCAGCACGTTCCTCCACAGATCCTGAACTACCTTTCAGGCCAACCACTGTCAAGGACAAAGGCTAACATCAGATTAATGATCACTTTATTTATAGTGCTAACTAAATTTAGTGTTAAATCTGCTGTGAAAAATTACAGCTTGTAATATTTACCTGCCAGGAGCCCAGACCCTCCTGACCAAATACCCAGTTCCTTAAATTAGACACAAAATATGTCAAGGGACAGCAGCCTAAATTACATATTTACAGCACTGAAGCAGGTAAGTACATATTTACACAGCCAGTCCTGGGTTCTTATTTTAAAGAAGTGGGCTGGCTTGTGCAGTGTTCTTTAAAATGCTGATGGAGTGGTTGAGCACTCAGAGGTTTGGGAGCTCTGTGCCAGGGGCTCTCTGTGCACTCTGAGTTTAAAGGGAGGCTCCTTAGGGGTTGTTGCAATTGAAAGAATAAAAGTATATGAGAATAAAAAGCAACTGCCTCTAAAATGTCTGTGCCTTGAGATTTTTCCCTTCTTAGCAAACGTTATTGCTCCCAAACAACTGGCAGAGTGTTTATGCATTTATGTAACAATTTCCTTATGGGTCACTGTTGAATAGAACTTGGGTCCTTCTGTACCCAGAGAAAATGTTCCCATCACTGCAACTACAAATGAAGTGCTTTATACACTGTCAGGGCAGTTCTTCTCTACACCAGCAAGCTTAGGAGTTACCTCACAATTACAAATAGAAACACAGAGTACTATTCTCCAGCAATATTTCTGTATTTAATATAGTATAATATATATTATATAATTATATAATATATTACACAATATATATTGTCATATATTATATATTATTAGATAATATAACTCTACTATATATTATATATAATTTTTATATCCTATATATAAATCCTACAACATCCCAAACTTATGCATTTATGAAGTCATTCCCACAAATAGCCTTTTGAGCTTGTGTAGCTTTTAAATCATAAGAAAACAAGGAAAAGGGAAAGAGCCAGAGGAATGTCTTGATCAAGAGTCAGCTCGCAGCACAAAAAGCAGGCTCAGGATGTGCTGCTGCATTTTTGTTGCTTACAGCTGCTCTTGGAGATAAGTGGCTCCTTTGAAGTGTGAAGTATAAATTAGTAAGGTGTTCCTGCAAAGGATGTGTCACATTTCGTGAGGTTGATGCAGTCTTTGTTCAGGTGATGAAGTCAGATTGGTCTGACTGGAATCGGTGGAGGTGGCTCTCGGTGCCCCCCGTCCAGAGGTCCAGAGCTGGGTAACAGCTCCTGTTGCAGCAATTTGCTTTGTTTGATGAAAATCCCGATGGGAGCTGCAGTTCCTGCTGATGGGTAATGATATTCCCGTGAGGAAAACTGCCCTGTCATGAACAGAGGGACCAGATATGAACTCCTTTGAGAAGCCAGTAAATTGATTTTTTCCTGAAGTGTGACAACCCCGTATGACACTGAGATTATCATCACAGATCTGCTTGGACTTACAGAGAAGAAAAGGAGCATCAATGGCATGGCTTTAACATGGTGCCTTTTAAGAACTGACCAGCTCAGAGCAACAAAGAGTACAAAGATTTAAAAGGGGGAAAGCCTTGTTACTAATGGCAATTTGCCGTCTCATCGCTAATGTGAAAAATAAATGTTTAAATACACACCCAGCTTTGTGAGGAACAGCAGAGAAAGCTTTTTCATATTCTTATGGAAGAAGGATGAGTCTGAATCCCAGTCCCAGGAGCTAAACAGGCTTAAAGATGCTGTTCCAAGGAATCAGAGCAGTGGGATGTGCAGATTTGGAGGACAGGACTTGGCAGCCATGGTGCCCCCGTCAGGCAGTGCTCAAACTCAGCCCAGTGAGGCTGTTTTACCAGTTAACTGGCTGGGCTAGCTCTTTATAAGCACCTTCCAAGGAATATTTCTAACTCCAGAAGAGGCCTCCTGGCCGTGGGAACAACTTCTCGCGGACAGCCCGTTTCCCTCCTCCCCGCCAAGCTGCCGTTCAGTCTCTGCGACCACCCTCACTCCACAACTGGCCCCCTCAGCCCCCAATTATTGCAGCACTTGCCAGTCAGAATCAGCGTCCCTGTCGCAGTCCCAGCCCTGGCTGAGCCTCTCAGCCCGAGGAATCTGCCGTCTCGTTTCCCCAGCTCATCCAGGCTGACACGCGTCTCCTTCAGGGCCAGAAAGATGCAGCCCTTGAGACACGTGTGCATCAGTTCCAACCGCTGTTTAGCCTCTTCAGTGTCACAAAGGCTTCAAACACAAGGCTGATTTCACGGAATCAAGGCTGTCTGGAACGTTTTCGTAACGGGGAGTTGTATCAAGACGTCTATTTGCTCGCTGAAAAATTGAGGAGCCTGGTGAGCTCTTGCTTTTCAGTCAGTCACAGGTGACCACGAGGCCCCGAGATTAAAAGAAAAAAAAATTCTCAAAAAAAGCTTGGGAAAATCTGGCACATCTCCGAAATGTCATCCTTTGCATATTTTAATGATTCCCAGGAGCCTCAAAGTGCTTGGGATTAGTCCTTACAGCATCAGAGTGGAGCAGAACAAACATCACCTCTCTACTTGTCTGATAGGAACATACCTGAATGCCAAACTTGATCCATATTTCAAAGGTCTCCAAGTTCAAGAGGTTTTATCTCCAGGCCTAATTGTCAAGTTGATCTCTTTTCTTTATAAAGTTATGCTATTTTCATCATTAATATCCTCTTTTCCTGAAAAGTGGACATTTTACAGTGAAACAGCATTTCTGTTGCACATTTTCATGACTTGGCTGCATTTTCTACTTACTAGTGGATTTCTGACTTTTTGCAGATTTGTAATGATGGCATTTCAGATTTTCTCACCTCTTTTTCCATGACAGCTGTGAGCATCTTAATTCTTTCCATGGCAGCTGTGAGCATCTTAATTCCTGCAGTTTTTACATCTTCTTGAAGCACAGGCAAAATAACCTCTGTTTCAGTGGGTTTATGTCCAATAAAAGCCCTTGTAATTTCTGAAGATTGGAGTGAGCTGGGCAGTGTTGTGGTAGACACAGCAAGGGGATGATATTATTATTAGTAGTAGTAGTATTTCTTATTTATAATAAAAAATAAAAATAAACTATAATGATAAATAATAATAAAATTACTATTATTATTAGGGGGATACTGTAACTGATTAAACAGCACCATTTGCCTCAGCAAGAATTAGCGTCCCTAAACTGGGGCTGTAGGAATCCTTCAGTTTTATCTGCCATTCCTACTTCTGCCAAGTGATTTGGGAACAACTGTGCCTGTGCTCCCTGTGGGCAGCAAAGCAGGTGTGCAGGATCAGAACCCGCACTGTGAGCCACTCAACAGTGGTCAGGAAGGAAATCTAAATGAGATATTCTCGGTGCAGCCACGTGTTTGCAGCACCGGCTCCACTTCATGGTTTTTTGTGGGGGGAGTTGTCTGGAATAATTTAGGTCAGCTGAGTTTTGTAGGGGTAAAAAGAAGGGGGGAAAGCCTTGATTATCGGTGCTGTTCTGCCTGCAGTTTTGCCTTGTGGAATATTTGAGATCAAGACACGTCCAGGTTTTGCGACTGGCTGGTTGGTGTTTGGATTCCACCACCACTGAACTCGGGCCAAAAGCTGGAGGAGCCTGGGCTGGTCCTGCCCTGAGCTCAGCTGGAGGCACCACAAAGCTGGGGACGTGTGAGGCAGGTTTGTGCGGCCCAGGTGAAAACAGCTCATCAGTTAAACAGCTCAAAGGGGATATTTTGCTGCCAGGTATCACTAATCCCACCTGACAGCACGGGGGGGAGCTGTGCATCTTCCTATTTAAGAAGATCCTTACCAGAATTAATTTCATCCTGTTACCTTGGGTTACTCCTTTGGGTGTTGTGGCTGCATATTTAATTGCAAATGGCTCAATAAAAACAGATCAGGCCTGTGCTTGGGGAGCCCTGCCCAGGCAGCTTTCGGATTTAGAATTAATGTTTTCATACAAATTTCATAGGTGGTTCTTGTGCCTCTCAGTAATTCCCTGCACATCAAGCCAGTCAGTTCTTTCCATATATGAGCTTTGCTTTTAGAAGCACAGTAGATGATAACCATAAATGTTTCATTGGTTATAAATATTTAATAATTATGAATGATTGATGAGCGGATTTTTTAGCAAACTGATCAGAGATGGATGAAATTAGGGATACCTTTTTATAATTTTCTAAGCTGCATTCTAGGTATTATCTGGGCTCTGCTGTGCTATAAAGGTTCCTGATTGGTATTGTCATTAAAAATATTAGCAGATGGGAACAAACAGAAAAATACACTTTTAATAGTTAGATTGGCAATAAAATTAACATGGAGGACTTCCTTGTGGGTACAAGAATTTCTGTATCCACCAGTTTTCATTCCGTTATAATCCATTCTTCATGGATTATTTTAGAGGTGTTTTTTTCAGGAGAATGCCTTTAATAGCACGGCACTAATAGCTAGCTGTGATTCAGTGGCTTTCACCTATTTTGCTTTCAATTTTTTCTAATTGCCTTTGATCTCTCGGGGGCTTTGAAGCCTAAAAAAAAAAACCCAAACCCCATATAACGCTTATCTAATTATCAGGGCTCTTGCGTCTCTGAAAGATTTCATTAACAACGCTCTCTCTGGCTCATGCCCCCAGTTGAGGGGCTCATCCCTGTCCCGCAGACGTTTTTGGGTGTCTCACGGATGAATCCCTTTGCCAATAGGTGCCACTGTTGCTCTGCACACACGTCTGAGTCGCCACTGCCCTTCAGCTGCAAACCCAACCTTGAGAAAGCAAACCTTAAATCACGGTGACTAAAAATGTTGCAGAGCTAAAGCTCCGTCCAGACCATGGCCAGGGGCTTGTCCGTGCCAAGACTAAGGTATATGCTTTATCTTCTTCCTAAAAATAACTCTGATATTGCTAATCCTGAGCAAAAACAAACATGATGAATTGCACTGAAGTAATTCCAGGGATATTGAATCTGAGCATTTAACTTTGCTGCAGGTTCACGGTTGAGCCTCAGACCAAGAGCTTTGCAGGTCTCTGCTCTGGACCCAACGGGATTTCAGCGCAGAAGTTGCGCTTTGGGGCAACAAGAAGTTGGGGCTCTGCCAGCACTTTTTACATGGGTCGTTTCTCAAGGCAGTGAGGTCTCAGGGTGGCCTATCCAGGGCTGTAAAGGCCACCCCGAGCTATCCCCTCCATGTTTACAGTTTGGTAATTCAAGGTCGGCTAATGGAGTTTACTTTGCAGCTTATCTACCCTTAAGTGCTGTTCTGTATGTAAAGCCAAGGGCAATCAAGGCCTGCCTGCTTCCTGCACTGGCAGCAACCTTGCTTCACCTTGGCCTTGGATATGCAGCTATTTCGTATGTTTGCTTCATTCTTGGATGTTTCAGGCATATTATGGAATAACACAAGGTTTTTTTCCTGCTCTTTCTTAAAAAAAAAAAAAAGCACAGCAAGCTGTGTAAAAATGACAAACCAAAGGGCAAAGCAATTAAGAGGTTTATGTCCTTTCAGGTTGAATCCCCGTTATTGGGGTGTGTTTTTTTTCTTACTGCAACTATTCATTGACTAAAAACCAAAACATAAAAAAATTTGTTTTCTGTGGTTTAATATCTTCTGAAATATTCCTGGCCACCTGCAGGTCAGGATGTAATCCAGCAACTTGTTCTAGCTAGGAAAAACCTCTGTGCCTGTATAACCTAATTCTCATCCCTTCTGCATGGCACAGCTCACACAACAGTCTATATTAAGCACTGCTTAAGATCACCCTAAGCAGTTTACACAGGGTTGTCCCTGGCTGTTCTGTCTCTCAGCAGTTGGCCAAAGCCTTACAGATATTCTGACCCCCTTTACAGGCCAGGATTCTACAAGATTTTGGGGGAAGATGTCCCTGGCTGGAAGGGAGAGCATGAGCTCTCAGCTGGTTGTCTTGGCTGACAAGAGGCAAAAGCAGAAGTTGTTGGGCTGCTCTGGACTCAGCTTCTTTCTTGTGGAGTTTCTCATCAGGTGCTCGAGAAGCCCAGAGCTGGTGGGTGGTTCTGAGACACGATGAAATGTTAGAAATTATGGAATTCAATTTTTGGTCCTGGTGTTTCTGCTCCACAGTTGTTATAGAGGATTGTTTGTACTGTTTTGACAGCAGAGTAAGGGCAAACCAGATCTTTTTGTTGCCAGGGCATGTGTGTCTTCCTCTGGCTGGAAAATCACTGTTAGATATCGACAGGAACTGCAGTAATGGCATCAACCAGGAGTCCTGACTCAGCACCGCCTCTCTGGTAGACATTTAAAAAGTTAGCACAGCTTTACATTTCCCTTAAATTCAGAAACATCGTAATACTCCATGAATTCTCCTGCTACTTGCATCCCACAGCTCTCCTTGCCTTCAGCTGGTATTGAAAAGGGGAGGGAAATCTGCCCATTGACACTCCCCTTCACTGCTTTCTGTGGTGATTAAGTTTCGTATGGACATTTCCACTTTATCAATCCAAAAAATAAGCTCTTGACTGGGTAAGAAAGTAGCCAAAAGTAGCCACAAGATCCATTTTGGGAATTAAAACAGAAGGAGGTTCCAGGCTCTAAATCCCTATATTGACCACTGCACCATGTTCCATCTGATTGAATTAATAATTCCAAAAACTAATGAGAATGGGGAAATCGGATTTCTGAGGAATCCAGGCCAACTTGCATCCTCTCCAGCTCTGGAGGGGAGGCAGCACAGGTTGTAACTGTGTTTGTTGCAGTTATTGTCACGCTCCAGCACTAAATTTTGGCTTCTCTGTTCCTTGTGATGGGCGAAGAAATGCTGCAGTGCCAGGCTGTGAAATGAGATGCACATGATGAAATCAAGCTGCTTGTGCACAGCACTCAGGTGGCTCAGGGTGCTTTTGGGTCTGACTGTACTGCCAGTGATATCACAACAATTGTCAGTCCTTGTATTACTTTTACTTATAATTTAATCCCTGAAAATAAGGGCATTTGCATTTCAAGCAAAGTAAATTTCCAGTTAACTTAAGCAACTGCATCTGCATGTCATGAGATCTGATTAGTCTGATTTCCACACACGCATCCTGGATTTGCAGACACATTTAAGAAGGCTGAAAATGAAAAGCTGATTGTCTTGTGCTGCTTAAGTGTTTTGTGGTGCAGTAGCATTGCATATCCGACCTTCCAGCTGTCTGTCTGGAGACAGTGATAATATCTGGGGGTCTTGAGGCACCTCGGTGGAAGGGACGTTCTAGTAGATGACACTTGTGGGAAAAACTTTGTGAAGGATCTGGGCCTCACTGAAGCGCAGGTTTTTTGCGTAAATTGGAGGTGTTGTGCTGACTCAAATAATCCTATTTTACCACCAAGCTCCTGTTAAGAGCCCAGGGAGGGCCCTGAAGACACAATACCCAGTCCCAGCTGGCAGTAACACGCTGGTTCTCCTCATGTGCCCTGGTCACCCTCCAAGGCAGAGACTTGGGGAGCATCCAGAGGGTACCAAGCAGTGTGTGCTGTTTGTCTGCCTGGGAAGGCATCCCTCTGGAATCCAGCCTACAGGGGAGCTCTGCGGCCTGGGAATGGCCAGGGAGCTGCAGTGCCTTCCATTACACATACAGTTGTTTAAGGATATATAAAATAGGATTTAAGTATTAGTCACAGATCATCCCCGTCTGGAATGTTGGCACGAACAGCCCCCACGCTGGAATTTTCTTTTCCTTACCTCAAATTTCTCCATCGTGGCTCTCCTTTGGGTTGTGAGCAGATAAAGACTCTCCTGTATAAGCTGCTGCTGAGTTTCACAGTGTCTTTTACGGACATGAGAAAGGCACAAAATTCAGCATAGCTAAGGCAGCCCAGTCATCACAGCAGCTCTGTCCCAGTGCTCCTTTCTTCCTCTGTGCATCTAAAAAGCACTTTTTTGGGAAGAAGTCTGGGTTATGTACTTTGTCTCAGCTGTGTAACAGCCAATGTAAAAGTCTGGATTGGTTCCTTAGTATAAGACATATAAAATATTTCTATTTATAATTATCTATCATTGTTAACTACAAATAAATATATAAGCATAAACACTGAACAGTCCTGGAAAAATTAGCTGTGGCTTGATGTTAAATACTTTTACCTGCCATGTGAACCAGGATCTGAAAAGAATGAATTAACTTGGTGTTCCCCCTTTGGTCCTGTTTCTGCTGCAGCAGCCAGGCTCTGCAGTACAGTCTGGCATCTTGCTCCAGGAAAAAAAACAACTAAAGGAAGTAATTTTAGCAGAGTCAGGAGGATTTGCCTGAACAGCTCCAATATTGAACCCAGCTGGCATGTCTTGACAAAGTTAAATGTCTAATGACAAAATTTTGCTGAGCTCTTAGGCAGGGCATGAAAACTACAGAGCAGCTCTGCCAGCAAAGATGCTGCTGTTTCTAGAAGCAAATGAAACCAATATCCAAGTTATTAAAGACCCTCTGATATAAGTTATGAGAAGTATTAAATTCTGGAGTTGTCTGTGTTGTTGAACAGTTGTATGTAAGTGGTGTGGCAGCCTCAAGGGACTGCCCTGGGAAGGGCCATAGCATTTTTAATTGCCCTGGCTTAGGGAGAAGAATGGCAGATCATAAACAGAAAGAATTAATACAGGCCAAGCAAGTTGTTTATCCTTCTCCCTTTTCTCACTCTTCCGGGATGCAGCTGATGGCTGCAGCCACTACCCCCACAGCACTTGTTCTGACCCCTCTGTTCCTCCTCCCACCTTGCTGACCTTCCCCCTTTTTCTTTCCCAGTCTTCCTCCTGTCCTCTTCTCCAGACAGTTTCCAATGAGAACTGTAGTGGAGTATTTGGGTTTTATCTTTCACCAGTCCCATCCATCTTTTTGTGATGCAAACGTATTTCCTTGCCTCACCAGCACGACCCTCCCTGGCTGTTGGAACCATCCTTTACGTTATGTGGTGAAACATTACCCAGCAGTCCAGTGCTAGAACTGGGACAGAAAGGGGCTCCAGTCCTGCCTGTGTGCTGAGAAAAGTGGGTGATGTGTGGAGCTGCCATGGAACCATTTGTTTGTTATCCCCACAGTGACAGTGACCACGTTTTAGGCTGCAGCGTATTTATTGTTGACCGAAACAGTGCCTTCTAACCCACTAAAGTCAGCTGAGGTGGGTTGTTTTGATCTAACAGAGCTCAGAACTCCCCTGCACTGACACACCACAAGGTACCTACTAACACACAGTTTCTCTTCATACGCACATATTTTATTTTAAACAGCTGGTACAGACCAGGATGTCCATTCCAAGTACCATCCTCCTTTACTGACAGAGCTAAAGATAAGAGCTTGCAGCATGGTACAGGCTTGTATAAGGTTTGCATATTCCATGTTCCAACTAACAGCTGGAATGAGGTTCTGATGAGCTTTGTTTATCATTCTTAATGGCTGCCCTTGATTGACTACCCATCGCCTGATATTAAATATCCTAAAAAGATATTTCCCTAGGTTGAGGCATGAACAGACTCCTGGAATCTAAGATGTTTACTATAAGCTTTTCAGGAAGTTAACAACGCTGTCCAGTCCCCTTTTCCCAGATGGAAATGAGAAACCACAATAATCGTAGAGGCTTATGATTCCGTGGAATCCATCCTCGAGGTGGTACCAGGTCACCCGAACACCGTTGTCCTCCAACCTCTTCTTGTACAACAAGCCGTCGTCCCGCAGCACGTCGTACTCG
>JAWMRA010000052.1:2865998-2893826 GCA_035584735.1 Pseudotriccus pelzelni | reverse complement strand
TGGGTGGCGTTCAGACAGTCCTCGTACGCAGCGGGGTATTTGTGTTCAGGGGCCAGGCGGTACCTGGGACACACACACACACACAGAGACAACAAATGAACAGAAGGAAATACCAGTTTTAAATGTTCCTGCAATCAGCAATACCCTGATCACCTCAGAATGTTCATTGTCTCCACAGGCTGATCATTAATAAATTGTGCCTGGGTGGTGCATATTACTTTGTTATCATATCATCTGTTCAGGATCTCTCTCAGGTTTTTAACAACACAGGAGAACTCAGCTGCCAGCTATATGCAGGTTTTACTGACAATCATTTAGGGTTTTTCTGCTTTAGCTTTCCATGGGTCAGGAGCAAGTGGCAATGCTTCTGGTTTATGTCTTTGCTAGGCAAAGTTATGTAACTATATCCTCATAATTCGAATCGTTATGCCAGTATTTTGATGATGTATTAGCTTGTCATTCATGTTATGCTTCTCTAAGCATCACGCACCGTTTCCTTGAGATCATATGGCTTACTATCTGTTTATGATCAATTTTGAGTTTGCAATTTGAAAACGTTGATCCAAAACTTCATTTTCCCGGCTAGATATCCCAGAGCACTATTTGTGGTGCAGTCAGACAGTGAAAACAGGCCGAGTCAGTCTTCAGTGGCGCCAAAGAAGAGCAGAGTGAATTTGTAAATCACACCCCTGACAAGTCCCACAGACACATTTCTCTGAGGAAGGTTGTTGCTGTCACTGGGGGACACAGAAGGTGATATCTGCACTGTGGGAAATAATCTCTTGAAACCAGCAGGAGCAGAGACTCACCCCACAGATACAACCACAGAGTCACTTTCTCTGGCGATAGAGCGACACAGCTCTTCGTGGGTCTCTGAAAGAAGCAGATTTGAGTGGCTTTGGGTTGGGTGCCTTCCCCAGAGTACTGACATTGCCTATTGCATAAGTTAAAGAATTGCAAGAAGAAAATACTCTCCGTTTTTCTCTTCCCCTTCCTACACATCTTTGATACCCTCTTATTCATTAATTTTTTCCCCCTCATATAATTGTCCTGGTCTGCAAGAAAAGCTCCATGAAGCACAGCAGATGCTTTCTTCTGGCAGCAAGAATTAGGAGATTGCACCTGTGGTTATAAAGTTTGTAACTGCTACAGATCAAGCAACAACCAACTTTACTATTTGTTTATGTACTTCTTTAACTAAACTATGGTATGTTTTCTGTTAGATATCTTACCAATACTTCCAAATATCCATCCTCCTCCATGGAAAAACACAACTCCTCTCCTTTGGCTGGCAGATGGAGCCTTAGGCTGGTAAATCCTTACAGGCACTTTTTCAAACCACAGATCCTTGATGAAGAGCTTTGGGTCCGCTCTCAGGGTCTTTCTGCCTTGCATGTACCGAACAAAGCTCACCTGGCTGCAGATGCCTATGTTTTCCAAAATCTTTCCCTGTTCACAGGCAAAGAGAACAGAGAGTTCGATCAAAAGATTCTGTATTTTCCAAAGTAAAGGAACTGTGTGGACAGTAAACTCAGGGTATCTCAGCCGTGAATTTTAGGGCGGGAATAAATTCACAGAGTAGCTGTACAGGTAAAGTACAACTGAACAAGTAACAGCAGCATCAGGAGAGGTTGTGAGAGAGTTACATGGACCAAAGACCAGAACTCCAGACAAAGCAGCATTAACAGGCTGGTGAGACAGATCTCTGCTTTCTCAGCGGGTCCTTTAACTGACATTGAAAGTGAGATTGACTTTCACGGGTTACTCTATCCTTGTCCCCCAGAAGATGGGAAACCAGAGCAAAAGTGGTGCTGATTTTTATGGTACAGACACTTGCCCAAAGTAGACTTGATTGAGCTAAGAATATATTTGATAATTGCTTTTTGATTCATCTCAGAAGTCTCACTGGTGTGTGCAATGTACTGACAAGAAGACCCTGAGGTATTTAGTAAGAATAAACTTCTTCTGCCACAGGTGTATTTGTGCCAGGCATGAGGAGGTGAAAAGAATACAAATCAAATATGGGCCAACATAACTTTGCATAAATAAATAAAAAAAAGTCATAGCCTCTGTTTTGAAATACTTTCTGTAGCCATGCCAAACCAGTACTTTGCTCCTTAGGAAGATTTGGATCAAGTTCATAATATTCAATATTCTGTTATGAATATTTCTTACTACACATCCACATTTGCATGGATTGTCAGAACAGTGTCATGACTCCATATATTTACCTATGAAAGGCCTTTTCTTCAGTGACTCCAGCTATTTATACTGTTCTCCATGCCTGATCTCACTCTCACATTCTTCTTGCTTGTTTTCTTTCACCCTCTGTTGTTTATATTGCAGCATATAATGCTGGTTTAGGGCACAAGTGGGCAGTGGGTTGATAATCAAAAGAGAACTGGCTTTTCCAGCTGCTTAGGTGAAGTAATCTCTTTCTAATTACAAGCTCTGTGCTGCCAAACCATGAGAATATATGTCTAAAATTCTTTCCTATGGTCCACTATAATCTAGAATATTTCTGACACAGAATGATTTTTTTCTTTTTTTTTTTTTCCTGTTTGAATTTTAAACAGTTTGTCCCTCTTGGAGGTGTTTAATTAAATTAATTACATCAATTATATGAAATATATGCATAGCCTCTGCTACCTCATATCTAACAGCACCCGTCACAAGAGCACCTGTACATCTGTCAGTACATGGAAATACCTGTGATTCCGAGAGCTCCTCTGTCAGCAGGGATCACCAGATGTTCAGTGCAGCTTTTGGGGACTGGTTACCTTCCCAGGATGGTTCACCTGGAGGAGCTGGGCTGGCCAGAGCCCCTCATTCCCATCAGCCAATCCTGCTTAGTTGCTGCAGGAGTTACATAAATGTATTTAGGGCCGACAGGATTCCTTCAGCTCCTCTCGGGCAACGTTACCTCATTTTGCCACTTGTGCAAACCAAAACTCCCCCTTCACAAAACCAATTTTGAAATGTTCGGTTTCTCGTTTTACGTTCAGAATAAACACCTAACTCCTCATCAAACGTTCTTGGTCAAATCAAGTCATTGCTGGGTTAGCACCAGTCATGGCAGAAGCACAGTCAGACTTTCCCACACTTGTGTTGGGCAGCATTTAGGAGAGCTGGGCAGGACTGGACTAGAACAGTGCAGTGGCAGGAGTCTGCTAAAAGTTTCTTTAGCAAAACTGAGCTAAACACAACATGCAGCACGGCAGCAGTGCCCTGCTCTCCCCTCTGGAAATTAATTCCAGGCAGGCTTCTAGCACTACATTAAGTTTAAAATCTACAGGTTCACTGTTCTTCCCCCAGAAATCCCACCAGGTTCACTTACCACCACAGCTGTGCTGATTAAAATGATATGAATGATTCGGAGTTTTGCAGGCTGGTTCACTCCAGGAGGAATTTCTGAGTTGGAAAAATCAAAATTAATCGCCCCCATGACCAACAGTATAAATCCAGCCACAAAACCTCCCAAGAATAACACCAGCACTGTGAGTACCACTGCCATTCTGCTGAACAGCGGTGATCTGAGATGTCTTTGATTTGACTTTCCAAAGGTATATTTGGCTTGGAACTTCCTGATTCTTTGTTTGCTCAGGTGAAAACCCCTCTCCTCCCCTTTACAAATACATTAGCAGGTATCTTTCCCTCTTCCACTTTCTTTCTCCCTTGCTCCCCTTATCTCACAAAAGATAAGCTGGTGCAAGTCCCGGATTCGTTAACAGATCTATGCCAGCATCATTTTGGAATTTTTGCAAGAAACCAGTCCCTAGATGGGACAATGAGCTGCAATAATATTAAAATAGCTGAAGGTGGACAATGGACACAGGGTATTTGTGTGCTTTGAGTTTGTGACACTGTAAAACACCCGCCTGAAGGAGAGTTTCCTCAGAGCTGGGAACCTTCCTGTGGTGATTGTCACTCCAAAGGGCCAAATCCATCCCTCCCGGTGCTCCTTGGAATGGTGCACTTAGAAAATTATTTAATTTCCCCAATACCAGTTCTTTTTAGTGTTTTTGTTCTCTTTTAGCAGAAGGCTATGGTTAAAAACAAGCCACAGAAAGTTCAGATCCATGACTGGGCGACCTTGCAGGAGGTAACCTTCAGTAACTCAGTGTGCTGCAGATGCAGCATAAAATGAAGATAATAGTGATTAGAGAGTTTCAAATCAAACTACTTAATCTTGTCCTTGCTGAGGAATGGGATTGTGCTAATGTAGAGATGGTGCACTTCAAATGATGCTTGGTAATGAATTAGTTAATTGTGAATCTAGGTCTGCAACTCTTCAAATAACTAGGATGTCAGCACACTGAAATTGCAAATTCCAAGGGAAAGGAAAGAGGTAAGAATCTAAATTTATTAGGCAGCAATGGTTTTGTTGTTGTTGTTATTGTTGTTTTAAATTTAAACTGTACGTGATGGGGGGGAAAGTACCACGTCATTTTAGTCACAAAACTTTATAAAAAATTAATTTTGTATTTTTTCCCAGTGGGAAGTTGAGTGTTTTCAGCAAGGCACATGGCCATGATAAAATATTCTGAAGTAGCGGGTAATATTTTGTTTAAACCCAGCAAAAGTTCATTAAAAAAAAATAACAGTCCACCCAGCAGCATTCCTGGACTTCCAGTTTGTGTTGTGTTTTCCCAGTTATGTGATCATATCCACAGATGTGACCAGGTGGAATCACCAAGCTGGTGGTCTCTGCCTGCCCGTGTTTTGTGGTTCCTTTCACCACAAGGCTCAGTCAGGTTTATCAGTCAGTATGTGTTTAGCAAATGTAACTCTTGTAACCCAAAAGTTTGCAGTGCTAGCTTTTATTTGTTGTTGTTGAAAGCATCACAGAATCGCCACAGTGTTACAGGGATAACATGGGTAATAGAATGTTGTGCTTCTCTACCTTCTTTACATGGTCTTTAGAACTTTTTCAACAAACAGCATAACGGGTAGCCTTGAGCACAAGATAATCCTGAGAGAAAAACAAAGGCTACAGAAAAGAAAAGTCTCAGCTCTGCACTTCCCTAACACCCTCACTGAAGTTCAGGGATTCCAGTTCAAGAATGAAGTTCCAAAATGAAACATTATTTCTCAGATTCCGGACAAAACCAAATTCATTCTAGTTCAAGATTTCTGCTCCAGACAGGAGCCTTCCTTTTGACTGCCCTTTTTCTAGAGCAGCCTTTGTGCAGATTAACCCTAGAAATGAAATTCATGGCTGCAATTCCACTGTCTGCTATAAAGCTTCATAGAACCCGAGTTCTCCGTCTGATACCATAAACACCTCCCGCCTCCCCAAAGCCAGAGCAGACCTCAGTTGTTGTCTTCAGCATTTCTGGGCAGTTGAAGACTCTCCAGGAAGATTCCTGTCACTTCCCTTCAGTGAGTGCCAGCCATGCAAAGCTACTGGAATTGTCAGAGTTTTAGTGAAACAGGATAGGCCACGTGCCTCACCTTTGCATCTCGGTCTTCCTGGTGTGTTTTCTAGAATGGTGGTGCTTTAAATAATCTCAACATTTGTTTGAGAGTCACTGCAGAAGCAGAAATTAGAAAGTACAAAATGCAGTCAAAATACAACCCGTCAATCAATAGCGTTTACATTCTTTGCCAAGTATAAATTCATGAAGGATAATGCCAGACTTGCATCTGTCTTCTGAAAAATACTTCTATAAACTGTTTATGTAATTCACCAGACTATCCACTATCTTTTTCCCAGATAAAAAGGAAAAAATCCCATAGCCAAAAAAGGCTAGAACTCCATGGAAGCCACTCTCTGAATGGTACCAGGTCACTTGAACACCATTGTCCTCCAGTCTCTTCTTGTATAACAGTCCATCATCCCTCAGCACATCAAACTCACAGGTCACAATGTAGGCCTCAGGGAGCTGGCAAATAATGGAATCTTCAGCTAAAAGTGGGGAAAATGTTAGTGCTAAAATTTCCTTCACGGCTTCGTGGACTTCAGGTTTATACGACGTGGGTGTCGGGGGGACGTAGCCTCTAATCTTAAATTCATCAGGAATGAGGTCGGCACTTACCCATTTCTTATACTTGCACCTCATGCTCTCACAAACGTGGCAGTTGTCTAGGACATCTTTTAAAACTGTGGGCTCTTTGTTAAGGTAACGAAAACAGAAGTAGAGAACCAGCTTCCGATACAGAATGGGGACTAACGCGTTCTGCTGGTAGGAGGGCAGCTGAAAATCCAGCCCCTGCAGTCCCGGGTAAAGCAAGACCTGAGCACGTATTTTTGGCAGATCTCGACTGTTCAGCAGCATCCGGCAGACAACAGTAGCAAAATTAGCTCCACAGCTGTCCCCGCTGATGATGATGAGAGCAGGATCCACGTGGTACTCTTCTAAATTCCTCATGAAGTATAAGGTGGCGTTGAGACAGTCAAAATACTGCCCTGGGTATGGGTGTTCTGGGGCCAAACGGTACCTGAAATGGCAGAGAGGTTGTGGTTATTGTCAACAGAGTTATAAACATGTAATCTGTGGTGTTTGTGATTGCTGTGAGAGTTATGTAAGCCTTTTTTTTCCTAGATTTTAAAGATTGTATTTTTTTAACTAGCGTAGATTGGAAAGCCAAACTAATGCTGTTACAGCTATTTTGCCTATAAGCACATGTCTAAATTAAATAAATTCTAAATTAAGTGAAAAAGGGGGAGCATGATCTAAAACAGCAAATATTTTTAGCATATCTTTCAGAAATATTTCGACTGAGAGCTGTATTCCTATAAATACTTCTATGGAAAAGTAACACTTACCCAACAGACACAACCACTGAGTTGCATTTTTTGGCCATATAGCGGCATATTCTTTCAAAGGCTCCTAAAGAGAAAGTTTATCAGAAATGATGATTTGAAAATCAAATGTCCTTTTAAAACGAAAATATAGACCAGTGAGGAACTTCTGCTCTGCAGTATGGTCTTTACATCTTAACATGTTCTCTGGTTGTTGGTCTGTGGCTGTCGGGGCATCACAAGAGCAGGTAAGGATGGTGATACTGGGGAAACCCAGAGACCTGTCTAGGCTGGTCTCACATCTCCCCTGGTGGTCAACAAAAGGTGTCTGGGGAGAGCATAAGCTGAGGACAAATACAAAGTAATAAGGAGCATACAGGAATTTAAGACTCAGGGGACTCCTCTGAGACAGAAACTGTCTTTGCACCTAATGGCCTTGGTTAATGGTTCTGCTCTGAATTACCCAAACCACTTCTTGACCCCATGATTTTAACATTAACAGCTTTGTGCAGGTCCCTCACTTGCTCACAAAGGGCTCCTGTTGAACCTGGCATTCACTACTTCCATTTGGGGACATTAACATTGAAACTGTGGCTGCCTCATCCCTGGAAGTGGCCAAGGCCAGGTTGGACAGGGCTTGGAGCAACCTGGACCAGTGGAAGGTGTCCCTGCCCTTGCCAGGGGGTGGAATGAGATGAGCTTTAAGGTCTCTTCCAACCCAAACCATTCTGGGATTCTACGATTTGTGCATGAAGCATGACTTCCATTTGTATGGATTTTGAGGAATAAGCCATATTTATCTGCCCACTGTAGCTTCTGCTAATTTGCTGGTTGCAGACTTCAGCCCTCCTAGGCTGGAGATTCCCCCAGTCCTTTTGAAAGCTTGTCATCATGTTGGTGGCTTTCCTGTTATCGAGTTCCAACGGGAATTGAAGCCAAAGGTCAGGTCCCACACTCAGTGGATGGGTATGGCTCCTACGTTCAGCCATGGCATGTGAACAACAACTCCCTCTGCAACTGGTGGGGTGGTTCTTTTTTTTCTTCCAGTGAAAGGAATTCACCTTTCACTCAGATCACAGGGGCTCATCTCTCGAGTCCTCACTGCCATTCAAACTAGCTCCAGACAAGGAGCCTGACATGCCACCCAGCCTCACGTGCTCGGCAGTGAAGCCAGGGGAGATTATTTCTGCCCAGTGCAGAGTGGAACCTGAGGCACTGGGAGTTCCTGCACGGTGCTGAAGGAACCAGGAAACTCAAATCTGCCCAATACAGCGCTAGTGCAGACATGCCCTTCGAATCAGTAAAAGATTTAAACCCTACAAATTGTCCTGTCTGTCCCCTGGAATGAAATCCAAATTTTTGTATCAGGGGCCTTGGTTTCCACACACAGCACTCATAGCCTTGGTTGCTCAGAAGGGGATCCAGAGCAGTCAGGAGCTGAGCTCCCAGCTACTGAGACAAAAAGGATTGTCTCCCTTTCTGGAAAAAATGCCAAGGATCGTGTGCCACCGCAAGAATCAAACTTCCCCAACTTGCTCATTCATTATTTGTGTTTCCCTTCCTTTGGATTCCATGTTTGCACGAATGAGAATATATTTACAGATTTAATTTTTTAAAAAATGTATTCTTTAAATTCTTCCTTGGACCCATGTTATATATTTTATGTAGGATAGGAGTAGTCTTAGCAGAGCAGAGTCCCTCTGCTGACAGCTGAGTGAGGGGCTCTTGGATCTGTAGCCCAAAGGAAGCAGAGCTGTGACTCCCCTTAACATGAGGCTGTTCATTCCACAAACACTTTCTAGTTAGTACTGAGACTGCAAAGGCAGGTGTCATTGGGAAGGACAGGGCACACCCTGACTGACACGTCTGAAGGTAAAAATGTAGAGGTTTGGATTTGACTTGAAAAATAAAACTTGCCCATTTCTTACTAATGCTCCCAAATGTGCCAGCGCCGCCGTGAAAATACAGAATTCCTCTTCTTTTGCCAGTGGGTGGGCTTTTGGGCTGATAAATCCTCAGGGGTACCTCATCTACTTTGAGGTCTTTGATAAGCAGTTTGGAGTCTCTCCATGGGGGTATTCCATCGAGCAGTACTCGCAGTACAGTTAAATCATTGCAGATCCCCACCTTCTGCAAAGCCTTTCCCTGTTGGAAAGAAAGAATTTGGAAGAAGAGGAGTAATGTTGGCTTGCTCCTGAACAGACAGGATTATTAGATGTACATGCCCTTCAGTAGTTGCAGGATACATCTAAATGCTTGCTTTAAATTGTCATATGAAACAGTTTTCCAGCAAAAAGTGGCTGCAGTTTGACTGAAAAATCCAAAGAAGCTTTTAGGAGTAGTCATTTCAGTTTTATGAGTTAATGTAACATGTTTTGGTTCATATATCAGTGCTTACAGGTTTCAGGGGGCTGAATTGCTTCTCTTTTTTTTTTTTTTTTTTAATTTTTTAAGCCGTTATCTTCCAGCTCCCAACTGTCCTTCCCAAAGCAAAGTGAAATCCCAGTTTGAAGGAAGTTGACTTACCGCGATCATGGCTGAAATCATCACAGAATGGAAAAAACGGAGCTTTAGAGGTTGGTCAATCCCAGGTGGTAGCTCTGAATTGAAAAAATCATATAACACCCCCACCAAAAACAGTGCTGGTATCAGGACAGGAGAAATATAAATCATTCCTATAATTGCTAAAGTTGTATAAACAGATGCCATTTCACTTCAGTGGAAGTGAACACTAAAAAAAATCTCTGCTGCGTTAAGCCTCGTTTCCAAGTGTGCCTGAGGTGTCTTCACAGGAGACTAAGAGCTCGGGTCATATGCAGGGATAAAAAGTTTATTAATGTTGCAATGCAATGCAATGCAATTTTCTCCACCCTTCTTTTGCTAATGATACTATTGGCAATACTTCCTGACAGTAAGGAGAGCGCAGGTGGGGGGGGGGGTTGAACCCTTTACAAAAGGTGGGATTCAAAGCGTATGGAATTGACTGATGCCATGAGCTCTTCACTAATGAGGAGAAATTATTATTCAGAGGGCTCTGATTTGAAGATTGCTTGGTTTGTCGTGGATTTGGTTTGTTGGCTTCATTATGGATGGACGTTCCTGTTGCAGCGTTATGTTTTAGTGACATGGGGCTACTTGCACTTCTCATCAAGGTGTATATATTCTTCTCTGAGAATAAAAATATTCAAATCCACATTTTTAATAAATTGTTTCATAGGGGAATGCACAGACACAGCCATGCTTTAATTTTGGTTTTATGTAAGAGTGCATTTGCTCATTGGATGAAATCAGTGCAAGCCTTAACATACAGGAAGGTCTCTCCAGACACACTGTTATTTCTGGTAAAAGCTTTTCATTACCTACACCCTCAGAGTTGTATATTCATTGTAATCCCTGTTTGTAGTACACTGTAGAGGCACTATGAATACGGGTGTGTTGGTGAGGGATGATTGCAGTTGGTGGCAGTTGTTTGGTGAAATAATTGCTCTGGTTTGTGTTTTTCTTACTAGAATTCCGTTTTCCACACTACTTAAAACTTACAGCTCACAAACCCTTTCAGTGTCCTTAGTGGCTTTTCAAGTTGAATTCCAGTCTGAAAACTGAATGAGTCCTTAGTTTTGTTAGCTAAATCAAAGTATTGATTTAAATCAAAGCAGCACCGACAGCTGATTTGCACAACACTGGCTTGTGAAGATCACAGTGTGTGGGATAAGGATGTGTGTGAGCTATTGGGAAATAGGCAGGTCATCAGCTGTGCTGAGATTGGCTGTTTTGGGGCCTTTCCCTTACACAAATTTAGGATTTGGGTAGTTATGTTGAGTACTGAAGCCAAGCTCAGTTCCCTGTGGCCAGGGCTCAGTCTGCCCTAAACTTCCCAGCTGTTCTCCCCAGGCTCTGCAGCACAGCTGGGGCAGCCCAGGGATGCTGGTGGTTATTAGTTCTAGAAATGGCTTCTATCTGTTGTGATATTACAGCACAGCCAGTGGGTTTCTGTTATTTGTTCTCCCAGCTATTCCTGTCAGAACAGCCCAGATCCTACCAAGTGCTTATTGCTGATGTCTGTGCCATCAACCCAAGTATCCCGAAATAAATTCCCACATGGAGATTACTGTGTTTCAGCCTTCTTGATGATTTCTTGTATTTGGATCCTCGGAGGAGGCAATTTTTGTGCTTTCAAAAGCACCCCTGATCAAGAATAATAAATTCCTCAAGGCACTTAGTACTTCAGTGGCAGTAAATGAAACTTTTGAAGGCAACCAAAGCCAGTTAAACTGCTGATATTTGGAGGGATCAGCTCCCATTATGAAAGCTCCGTACCAAGGAGCACAGGTCTGTCTGCTGGGGCTCTCTGACACCGTGTTGCCAGCAAGACTTTTCTTCACCTTTTCAGTGAGTCAATAGTTAATTACCTGTAATCAAAACCAAAACACCTCACAGACACCATCTCTGTTTTGAAACCTTAATGGATCTGACAGAGTGGAAGGAACATTGCTTTACTGTCTTTTTTATTTAAAATTAAATTTACAAAGGGGACAGTTTGGTTTCGTTTGTTTGCTTTTTGATGCTATGCCAGTAGGAATCTGTTGTACAGTCGTGGCACTCGGAACAAAAATCTTCCAGCTCTGCATTACAGCTTTTCTGTTGCTAAAGAAATGGTGGTAAAGTAATGTTTCAGAGTAATATCTTAATGTTTTAATCTCTTAATATGTTACTCTTAGAGGATATTGAGAGCATGCTCAGTTAGAACATGTTCTGCCTCTGAGCTGTTTGCCCCTCAGGTCTCCCTGCCCTGTTACTACAATGTCCATGTTTGTCCAGAATCAAACAAATCCCAGGATCCGAGAGCTACTTGGTCCTTCTGGGGATGCTCATATTGACAACTGTGTCGTGATCCTGGTGCCTTATATTCCAGATATTTCAGCTATTTCCAGTCTGGTCAGCCCATTCCTGTACCTGCAGATGGATGAGTGGGAATATCTGTGACCACTGTCAGTCTCTCGCGTTGTTATAAAACAGTCATTGAGGTTTTCGGTGGAGTTTTTTTCCCCAAAAATTGTTTTTGAGGTGTTCAATTATCAAAGAAATATTTCACACCCAGCTTTGTAGGCTGAGAATGTGTAAAACTCAACAGCTTTCCCCTCAGCTCTCAGCAGCAGAGGCAGCAGCTGCCAAAGCCACCACCAAGGAAGGCAGAAGGGTCGGTGGAGCTGGTGCTGGTGAGTCCTGGGACTGTCAGGTGTTTCCTTGTCAAGTTTTTGTCCAGAACATTGCAAAACATTCCCCTTTTGATTGCAGGCTGTTTCCTATCACAGTGACCCTGTTGTTAGGTGACTACTGCAGAGCTGCTCTGTGTAACACAGGAAATCCTACAGTGAGTAACTAAAGCGTGATAAAGGAGTCACTGTGATGACTGGGCTAGCAATTCCACCAGGTACAGCCAGGCTTAATAACTGACTGGAGGGAAACAGGGAAAAAGAATGTATTAAAAAAAAAATAACCCCAGAAATACTAGCTTCTGATACATTTTTTTAAATTTTTTAAATGTTCATTTCAAAACAAAACACTCTGGTAAATATAATTTGTCTGGCTTTTAAAAATTATTATTATTGTTTTCTCTAGGTAATTTAGTTGGACAATTAGACCCTGTAGAGTAATTTAACTGACTTTGGTTTTGCCGAGTAGAGCATGTGAGGAACTTGCCACCCTTCAGCTCACATTTCTTTTCTTGGTTTCATGTAAACAAATCACTGGAAGCATCTCAGACCTCTCCATACGTGTAAGCCTGAGTCTTCTGATCTGTGAGATGGATTTAATATGCCCTTTACAGTGACAATAAGAAGCTTTAAGAAATTACAGCTTAGTACACGCTCTGCCATACTGTTGTTTAAGGGTTCTGTGTATTTGCCTCATCCCTGTCCTTCATTTACTCTGCCTCCCACCTCCCTTTCGGTGTCCTCCCTTCTTCTTATCTCCATCTCCCCACCCAAATTAGTAGTTACTCCCTGTGTGTTTTGCTCCTACTGACACTGAAAGGCATCTTTCTCTCAGTCTGCCACAAATCTTGCTTTTAGCCCCTCCTCTCTTTGTCCGGAGTTATTCTTTAAAGTCCGCCCCTTCCAAATGACTCACGGGCTAAAAGCTGCTAACAAATCCTGCAGTAAAAAGCTGCACTGTATTAAAAAAATAAAATAAAAATATGACAAATGTCACGTATCAGCCCTCAGCACAGTGAATCACTGGGGTAATGGGCAGAGAAAGAAGACTGACAGCAATAAAAGCAGCCACAGTTTACAAGATTGTGCCCACTTACTTCAGGAGCAGTACAGTCCATGTGCATCATAGGCAGAAAATAGCGTTAAACGCTTTTACGTAATATTATTTATAAATAATGTAGCTAATAAATTTGGAATGTTTGCTAATTGCCCCTTCATTTTAAAAATTCTTTCTGCGGTGTGTGACTTTCAACCAGAGTGGTACAAAGAGGTGATGTGAAGACAGCAAAGCAGAGGATAATTGCAGTTGTAGACTTCTTAATAAACCACTCTAAACTTGATTGGTTTGGAACAGGTAATCTGAAGTTATGGCTTAAAATGCGCCCTGTTATTAAACAGGCAGCTTCAGGCTATGGAGACACAACAAGAGGTTCAGTAAAATATTTAAATCTAAGCCACAGGTTGGCCTTTGGTGGTGCCTTTCAGGCCCTCCCCCTGTGTGCCCAGGGCACAAGGAGCTTTGCCAGGTAATTGCAAACCCAGGTGTGTGCTGACATCTGCTGATGGAACGATGCAGGGCTGCTCGCATTCCCTTTCCTCGTGTCCTTCAACATCTTCCTGTAACTCAGAGCTGCTCAGAGGGCATCAAGACCTCCCGGTTGCACTGAGTTCCAGCATTTCACTTGTTTACAGGTGTTGACAGTGCCTTGGTCTGTTCCTGGATCCTCTCATTTGTGATATAGTGCCTTTGGGCCAAAGTCTAGAGGCCAGAAAAGAAAGGTGGCTCATGTCCATGTGATTTGGGGTTAACACCTCTGGATGGCCCGGCCTTATCCACACCCATTCCTGCCTGGAGAGCAGCATGCTCTTCGCTCAGGGTGCAGACTCCAGAGGGAATCATCACCGGGGGCACCTCACCTTCCCTCGTGGAAGGAATTCATTGTTTCTGTCAAGATGGGAAGTAACTGCTCCATCTAAGAGAACTCATTTCTCAAGATCACATTTTCCTAAGCTCTTCATCGGCAAAGGCTCCTCGATAACCCCGCAGTTCTCTGGGTTAAAATAAAAGTAATAAATCTGTATTATCTTCAGCATGTCATCTTTGGGTTGTAATACCCATGAGAGATTTGCCAGTTGTCAGCCTTCGTCTTAGCCTGACTGGGTCTGTATTTTAGTGTCAGGAATGTACTGGTCTATCCCTCCATGGACAAAGTGCCACTGCTGTCACCTCAGCATTAGTGGCACGGGTTGCCCGTATGAAAACCAGGCAGCATTCAACAGTGTCAGTGGAGATGTGAGCCTAGAAATCAGGGAAAGACTGGAAAGATTTTCTGGGTCTTCCCCTTATTCACATTGTATTCACTCAGAGAGGCCATATGGGAGATCCCTGTAAAATTTCCCTTTTCCCTGACTGTTCTATGTGAGTGTGACTAAATGGCATTCATACTGCTCTTTTTGGGGAGGCTTTATTTGCCCATATGCAGAGTATAAATCCCAGCCCTGCAGAGCACTGCAGAAGGTCCTTGCCTTGCTTGTGGGGTGTCCTGTGTCAGACCACCTGCCTCACACAACTGTCTGCAGCACTTTGCTTTTGGTTAGAGTTTAAATAAGCCAGAGGGGGGGAGGAAATATATACAATAATACCAGGTACAGAGAATATTATTTGTAAATGATAGAACTGGAAATTTCCCTGGCAAGAGTGAAGTCATTTCAGTGTGGGGAGTGTTCCAGGTGTTAATTTAAGCAAAGACAGTCAGAAGTTTTGACTATAAGTAAAACTGCATCCTCACCCTGCTTTCATTTTTGCATCATGCCTGCAAGTATAACTCACTGAAGAATTTAGGACAAACAGTCTAGTGACATGATAAATCATTATAATTCAGGATGTAAGACTATAATAAAAACTGAAACCATTACACTCTTGTACAGTTATAAATTCACCTCAGAACAGCATCGTTAAAACATTTACCGACATTTATTGACAATGTTGAGTACATTTCTAAGAAAACACCTTACACTTTTGTTATGCCACTGTATTTTGTATTGTTTTACTTATCATATATCTCTTGTTGTAAACAGCTTAAGATTGACATGAACTTTGATTTGGATTTTTTTTCTTCTTCATTGTCCTTTCTTTTGATGGCACTTCACAACGTCCCTCTATGGGAAAGTCCTTCCTGCACCAGGCAGTGCAGGCCTAAACAATGCAAGCCCTTTGTAAAGGAACTGATATTGCTTTATATTCCCACAGATCTTTTCTCTAAATATAAGATATATATGCATGATTTTTTCAGTAGATGTTGTTTTCCTTAACCAACACTTCTTATAACATCTGTAGTTCCAGGCCTAACCCTTTTTGTCTCCTTTCCTTCCCCTTCCCCTTCTTTCCTTTGTGTCCATGTCCATATTTTTTTCCTCCTGTATTCACAACACAGAACTCTTTAGGCTTGTCTCAAATTCAGCTCTCACCAGGCACAGGCTTTCCTAAACCACTGACCATGCTCATCATACACTGATTGCATACCCTGGTACGTGCCCCAAGTTGTCCTCCAACATGGTTTGAGTTTTAATATTACCAGAACTTCATTAAACCAAACTGCATTGCAACCCCCGTGCTATGTGGACTGGATCTTTAATGGCTACAAGAGAAAAATGAAGAAGTGGTAGAGGAAGGAAATGTAAGTTCGCCTGATTTTCCCTCTCCTGGAAGAAAATTAAGCAAAGGCCATCGGGAAATCAGCTTATCAGATAAAAAGAAGACAGATGTAATGAAGAAATCTCAGGTGATGACTTAAGAAAAGGAAAATTGTTTTTTTCTTAAAAATCTTTGTAAGGAATAAGATAGGAATCAGGAAAGGAAAGCAAGAAACTGAATTTTACATCAATCTTAAAAAATTTACTACCTTGTCCAGGCCTTTAATTCCAGATTTGAATGCTATAGCCCAACCCAAAGTAGCTGAGAACACTGTTCCATGGAATCCCTCTTGCAGGTGGCACCAGGTCACTTTTATCCCATGATCCTCTAATCGTTTCTTGTACAGCAGTCCATCATCTCTGAGCACATCAAACTCACAGGTCACAAGGAGAGTCTCAGGGACCTGAGAAACGACGCTGTCTTCAGCCAAGAGTGGCGAAAAAACAGGGTCAAAAATAGCCTTGGTGTACGCATAGAGTTCTTCTGAGGGTGGGTACGTTGGGCTCGGTTTGTAACCTCTTGTTTTAAACTCTTGAGGGATGTAGTCAGGGCTCACCCATTTCTGATACTTGAGTCTCAGATCTTCTGGAACGTGGCGACCTTTAAACAGTTCTGGGATGACAGACAAGTCTTTATTCATGTACTTCAAGCCCAGAGCCAAGGTCCGTTCCTTTAACAGAATGGGGACTTTCTCGTTCTGCTGATAAGACGGCAAATTAAAGTCCACGCACTGGAGAAAAGGATAGATCAGGATTTGTGCTCTCAGCTTCGGGACGTCCCTTCTGTTTGCCAGCGCCTGGGCCACAGCAGCAGTGAGTGTCCCCCCACTGCTGTCCCCACAGAGGACAACGCGGGACGGGTCGACTCCGTGGTCCTGCGCAGTCCTCAGGAAGTGGATGGTGGCGGTGACACAGTCCTCAAACTGGGCTGGGAAGGGGTGCTCGGGAGCCAAACGGTACCTAGAGGGGAGTGAAAGTGTTTTAGCAGAGCCACAGACGGCGAATGGGCCCCCTGGCATCTCGTCATTCATCTGTTTCTCTCCGGAGGCAGGAAAATATCCCGCGATTATAACCACAGCAGTGGAATTGATCCCAATTAGTGCTGTTGACGTATCATTTGCTACTGTTCATGTTTGGGAGAGTCAAAACACTGTTCTGCCTTTACAAAATACTTCTCTATTTACCTTTCTAGGTGACTAAAGGCACATGCAGACTTATTTTGGAATTGGCTGGCAGGGCAGGTGTGTCTGAATCGGTTACAGCAATTCCAGTTAGAAACTGGAGTGAACATTTCCCAACATTATTAGAGAATATGAGCATAGAAAAATTGATAATGACAATCTGAAAGGTTTACAGTGGTGCTCTGTAAGGTGAATTCTTTAAACAGAATCATTGAGGTATTGGTTCTTCAAGTATTTTAGCTTGCAAATAGCATTTAGTGCAATTGTAATTGATTTTCCAAGACATCAACTCTTTTCCTGAACTTTTATAAACTGGTTCTCTTAAAAATGCATTACAAATCACTGCAAGAATACTTTTAATGTTCATCTCAGGTCGATTGCAAGTTCAATGTGGATATCCCCTCAGTTTTTCTCAGCTACTAAAATGAGTATTTGGTGGCCTGGGCAACAGTGCTTATAACAGACACAGTCAATGCTTCAGGCTTTCAGCTTCAGGTGCTTTGCATATGGCTCTAGAAAACAAAAACATCCTCAGCTCTCAGTGGTGGCTACAAATTACAAAATTACTGTAATGCATTTCATTTGCAAATAAACAAGTGGGGATTAGTTGACTAATTCTTCTCAAGAGAAATTAGCACTGGTGAAACCCATGGGATCACCACACGCAGGTACTTTACAAGCAGCTTGGCTAAATGTTTACAAACCCAGGAGGAGGCACAAATCGCTCCCAGTGCGTGTCTGACTCCACTCACCCAACAGACACCACCACTGAATTGCTCTTCCTGGCCAAATAGCGGCACGTTCTTTCGTAGGCCCCTGGAAAACAAAATATTGCCGTGGGATTGTGACTTGCTTTAAAAACAACTTGATCTTCTGCAATTCTGATCTCCGTCGCGTGACTGATGTCACACTGGGATTCCCTTCTCGTGGCATTGCTCACCATTTCCTTACATCTGTGGGAATCTTCCTGCCAGTAAGAAATCTGGAATTTACACCAATGCATTGGTTTGGTCCCCTCTTTGAAAAGTCAATTAATGGACAGCACCACTGCTGCCACTTCTAAAGTGGTTTTGAAGGTGAGAAGTTGTTTTTAAAAAAAAAAACAAAAAAAACAACCTCCTGCTAAAACCAGCACAAGAATTTTTCTTGTGCATGAGGCACCACCTCACCTCTCAGGCATTTCCCTTTCAAACGCCAAAATGTGTCTTGTTCTTGCTTGGCCACTATAAAGACCCACAGCAGGACACACACACAGAAGCTTGCACACACACATATGAACACAAAGTGGGTGCTTTAAAATAAGAAATAAAGTTCTAATGAGGTTTTTCAACTTCCCTCACAAGCACGAGGAATAAGGAAAAAAATGATCGGAGAATACCGCAGAGACACAAGAAAAGACAATTTAACATGATGCCTACTGCATGGAAACAAAATGATTCTGCTCTTCTGAAATCAATTTTGTTATTTATAACGCTTAACCTACTAACCGTTCATGTAATTTATGATACACCATATCAGATCAGAAACTCCACGATAGGGTGGGCGTGGAGTCTCCCTCCCTGGAGACATTCCAGGCCTGTCAGGACACAATCCTGTGCCGTGTGCCCTGGGATGACCCTGCTGGAGCAGAGAGGTGGGAGCACTGTGGTCCCTTCCAGCCCCCCCCATTCCGTGACTCCGTGTGCGGTTACAGCTCATATTCTTTGTGTTACTTACGGATGCTTCCTAACCATCCAACTCCTCCGTGGAAATAAAGCACTCCTCTTCTCTGGCTACTGTTTGATGTCTTTGACTGGTAAATTCTTACTTTAACCCTTTCAAATCTGACGTCTTTGATAAGAAGGCGTTTATCTTTCAGTGGTGGTATATTCTCCATTATAACCCTGAGGAAATGAACCTCTGAGACGATACCTACTTTGTCCAAAAATGCTGCCTGTTAATAAAAGAAACCACAAATTAGTGCAAATTTCCACCTAACCTGGAGATGGATCATTAAAAAAAAATTAAAACTCCATGGTCAATTCCGTAGGAAAAAAAAAGCAGCTATTAACAGTAAATAGATGTCAAATACTTCACTTTGTCGGGTGGTTCAGAGCAAAATTAAGGAGAGAACAGTTACAGCATTTTATCTCTGGGCAATATTTCGTTTCCCAAGCTCGCGCTACTTTAAAACTTGCAGGAAAAAAAATTCCACAGCATTTACCACAGCTGTCCTCCTGCCCAAGAATAGCTGTGAACCCTGGCTTGATCTTCTCACAGCTCACTGATTCTTAATTAAACACTCGGGCTAAGGTTCTTATGTCACTCTGAGCTTGTCGACTTCATCGCATCCCCATGGCTTTAAGCTGTTTCAGTTGTAGGCTGCTCTGGTCTATTCCTGCTCAACGTGAACAGGATGAGGCACTATCCCAGTGTCCCCACTAGACTGGATTCCATTCCGCACTCCTTCCCCAGCAGACATCTCTGACGAGCACTTCACTGGCTGTGGGGTCGTTACTCGTGCACATGCCCTTCAAAGAGGACTGCACTTGCAAAGGTCTGCCTGGATCCCAAAAACCCACCCTGGTGGCTTTCACCTCACATTTCACAGGCCTCAGGTAGCTCAGTAATGTGGTCCTGTTAAATTCGACGTAGGTACCCTATTTTAGGCCATCTGAGGAGCTGATCCCACAGGCAGGAAGGATCATCTCATGGCAAAGTTTTAGTCTCACACTGATTTCGTTCTGCAGAACTCCTGGTTTATGTGTGTGGGAAAATAATTTTATTTCTTTAATCTTCCATTTCCCCCTGGTATTTTCTTTCCTCACACTAATACTTTTGTAACAGCAAAGGTTAAACCTATTTGTATAGAATATGAAGATCACCTTTGTCTTGGAAATACTGAAAAAATAGGAGTCCTTCTCACTTCTCTCTCCACCGTGTTTCATGTTGGCTTTTGTCCCAGCTGCAGACTGGATATACTAGTAAACTTTAATTTTCCATGAGGTTTTGACATCATGGATTATCAGCCCTTGAAAGGATTGGCTACTTTGGCATAAGGAATTTGCCCAACAGCAAAAGCAAGAGTTGCTACACGACTTGAACTTGCATTTCAATTCTGGTTTAACTATACATTAATATCCTTCTTGTCTTTCTCTGCTCCTTTGAGTTGCCTGTGCCTGGCCAGCAAAAAGGATACAAAACTGTAAGTTCAGGAGTTAAAAGCTACATCAACCAGCAGTAAATTTCTAAATTCTGCAGTTTAACAAACGAATTGCACAAAGAGAAAACTCTGATGGACAAAGGGTTATCACACAGCTTTTACCAAATCTGGAAGTTCACACACTGTATAACACTTGCAAGAAAATTAAATTTGACTTCAATCACTGTCCTATTTTGTTGCATTGCTGTTGTGACAGCGTTGGGGCCTGGGTGGGGCAGAGACGATGTGAGTCACCTTCTCGGGAGCTCCCCGGCTGGCTGCAAACAAAACTTAATAAGAAACGAAGCAGAAAAGGGAAGGAAAAATTAACAACATTAGAGCATAGAACTGAAGTGATATGTAATGCACAAGCCAAAGAGACAAGTAAAAGAAAAGAAGCTTGCTTTAGGTATTACAGGAGAAGTGTTTTTAAGATGACAGAGGCAACAATTAATTCAGGGCAGGATGACTGATGAAACAGAACGACAAGTGCAAGTCCCGTACGAGTTTTGAAGAGAAAGGAGGATGTAAAGGAAGGGAGGATCAAAAATGTGCCAAAAACAATGACAGTGAAAGTCAGTTTATATGCGATGTGTACTGTTTCAAAAAAGAAAGTCGTTTAGGCTCTCTGAAGGCAAAAGACTGTGAATGTGGCAGCTCTCTCAGGCGGCCCAGGAGGAGAGTGACAGGGTTGTAGAAGAGGTCACACACATCATCTGATCGCTCCCTCTGTAAGTCAGCACGGGGCGACACAGAGCAGAAATTCCACATACTCCGTGCAGTTCCCTTCCAAGCCTTCCAGCACCGTCTTGAGGCAACAGGAACAGCAAGCTAAAACACAGGCTGTCAGAAAAAACCTGGAAATTACACAGAATTCCATTTTCCATGTTTCCTGTGGTGCTGGCTAGCACCATCTGCTCACATCACCAAATTAGTCCAGCTGATTATATTTGAACATTTATTCTAACCATTACCCCCTGCAACAGAAATTAAATTAAAATCTCCAGCTTTTATCAAGTTTTACTTACCAGACCAAACCCAAAGTTCAGCAAGTAATGAAGAACATAAAGCTTTCTGCGCTCACTGAATTCATGAGGAATTTCTGCCTTGGAATGTTCATAATAGAATGCTATGGCCACAAAGACAGTCAAAGCAGAGAGAAGAATGGCCAGGAGGAGTTCCATCTCTGTGCTGGTAGGAGCCCAGGGAGGAACCAGCTGTGGACTCCCTCCCCTTTTTCAGGCTTTTGGATTCCTGAAGGTAAAGGCATGGGATTAGCAGTTCCCTTCACAGCTCATAATCCAGCTCTTAAAAATGCCAATAGGAAGATGAAAACATGTGGCAACCCAACCACACAATTAAACAGACAGTAGCAATTAGTCATGGGAGAGACTTGCACAAGCAGTTTTTCATATTCACAGCCACGCAGGGCTGTGTTCTGAGGCCATGCCCACCACAGCAGCACCACCACTGGATGGATCAGTGTAAGTTTAGAAGACAAAAGCTTGTTCTGTTCCTGATTACAGGCAGATCTGCATTACCTGAGCCCCCAGCCTGGTAGTCACCTCCAGAGCCGCTCAGTTTGTTGCTTTATTGTGCCTCCATGCCTTACTTCTCCAGACTTCCACTGAAATCAAGGTTCAGTGTTGCAAACACGTTTCACCACCTGTGATGACAGATTTTGGCCGCTGCTGTGCCATTGCATCCCTGAGTCCAGTGGAGCCAGCGGCAGCTGCAGCCTGCTGTGGGAGCTGTGTCTGGCCTCACCCTTGAAGGCTCTTCTCCTGCACCAACTCTTGTGTTTAGTTGGTTTGTGTTTATTTGCTTTTTTAGCAGCCTCTTGGTTGAGCCTCGCAGCGCTGCAGTCTCCGTCACCCCCGGGATGTGTTACATACAGGTGTCGTTCCAGGTAGAAACACGATTCCAGCTGATGGGAACTACACTGGGACTCCAGGGTTTCAGCGCTACTGGCACTGAGCAGACATCAGGAGCCCACTCTTTCTGTGGAGGCCTTTAGGATCTGTGCCTTCCTCTGGAACGAACATATTTTTCCATACACAAATAATTAGCGGTAAGATTTAACCCGAAACAAAAGAGATCTGTAAAGCAAAGGTTTTCAGCTCACGTGATGCCACCTTGGGGAACCGTGTGTTTTGAGCAGTCTGATCAGACTGTGAAGGCAGCAGATTCTCATTCTGAAAAATAGCAGTGTGAGTAAAATGACTGTGTAATTTTTTTTCCTTAAATAATAATAATAAAAAAATAATACGAGGGATGGGCTGCCCTTGAACTGTACACTAAAATGAAACTCAACACAGAGAACCCCAGAGCTTTAGAGTGCATAATCCATGACCTGCATGGGAAAGACCTCAGGCTTGATTCCTGAATTTAGAAACTGTTTCTTAAGTGTTTAGAATAAACAGGATGCAACTTCATAACTGGTGATTCCTGAGAAGCAGCCGATTGATTCCCTCTGCCCAAACTGATTCCTCATTGTATCCAACAACTCTCTGCGGACTTTCGTTTCCCAACGTCCCCGCTGCCCCTCCCTCCATTGCCAGGAGCTTATTCACATAACCTAACTATAAAATCAGATTCTTTTTGGTTTATCCTCCTTGGTGGCGTTTGATGCCCAGCTCGATAAGGGATGTTGGTGAAAGGCTCGCTGCCCGGGGATTGGGACACTCTCTTGGGCAATGGCAGCGGCGCAGTCAAACCCCTCAGGACTGAGGTGCACAGAGGGTTCAGCTTTCTTACAGCTCAGACGAGAGCGTTGGGAAACGCTGTTACACAAAACGCGATTGCAGCTCCCCTCGTTAGCGTTCAGTAGTGAAAGGAATTAATCGGCTAAACCGCGCAGTCCCAATGACTTAGGTGTGGTCTAAGTACACTTATCAGATCTGGCCCCTCTGGGGATCTGAGGAGCCTTCTGACACCTGTGACAGATCCTTTGTACTAAGGATCTTAGCACCTACGGTTCTTTCTTTGTTCTTAATCTTTTTGGTGCCACTTCACCAACAGCTGGCAGGTCTTGGACTCTTCCAGGCACGATAACCGGATCCAGACATCACAACACACACCCCCCAAACCCCTCCCAAGCCCAGGGGCTCCACACAAAGACCTGACGTGCTGCGATGTGGTACAAACCGTACAAGAAACAAACTAGTCGGTTCCTGAAGTAATAACGTGCTTTTTTGCTTTGGGCGTTGCAGGTGCACAACGTCGTACTTAATGTTTTATAAGCTTAGACTCAGCGATTTACAAGCTTGAGGCCCAGTGTGGAGAACCATTCCCTAAATAATCTTTCAAATGTGTGCCCTCTCCAGCTTCTGATAAATTCTTAACCTTGTCTCTTGCTCCTGTGAGACAGACCAGAGGACAGACCACGCCAAAGTCCCACTTTCTCCTACCCCAGGAACTCCCTTTCTTTCTAATTTCCAGTGGGGAACGAAATGTCAGGGCCTGAAATCTTGTCAATCCTTAAGGTTTTTTTTTTCTGTTCTGTGGCTGCACATGCAAGGGGGCCCACAGAGACTGAGCCAGGCGTAAGAGATGTGAAACATTCCCTCACCTCATCTCCAGGCAGTCCCGGGGGATTCTCTGTCTCTGGATCTTCGTGCTGATTAGGTGGCACCAGGAACTCCCTGCGAACGGGTGCCTGGAGTGGGATGCTGGGAAAGCTTTCGGAGAAGATGTAAGCCAAGAAGCAACTTTGAGTTGTGCAGAGCGTGAGAGCCATCTGGTGCTGAAAGCCAGAACTTGAGACCCGAGCTAGCCTGGCCTGAGCCGTGAGCTTGATTGCAGAGCACTGGCAAGGTCTGTTCTCGGCTTCTTTTGTGCCAGAACTCGTGTGCACACCTTGGATTTCCCTGTATCCATTCCTTTTGGAAGGACACTGGTGTGCATAATTCCGTAGGTGTCACAGATTGTCCCTGACTGCGTTTCAGGTACTTGAAAGTTCCACATTTTGGAAACTGTAAAACTGCCTCCAAGCATCTTTATCTCAGCAAAGCACGGCACACAGCAGATCTGTAATCAATTAAAATAAATTAGGGGACAGGGAGTTCCATGGAGACAATTACATCCTGTGACTTTCTGAAGTTTAGAAAATGAGGGAGTCGTGACTAAACAAGGAATACATTATTTCAGCACTTGCTGTTCTCTGCTTATCCTTCTGCACTCCATGGTTAGAACCCATGATTAAAATGTCTGTGTTCATGAGAGCTAATAATGCTGCTACCACTTTATAAAGGTAAATTTGGTACTGTTTGTAGTAAACTAATGACTGACAGATAAAGGACCGTGGAAGAATCTCAGGAGTAGATCAGAGTAGAGTTTGAGGTGTAAGTCCAGAGACTGGATAAAGGAAAGAAAACAAGTATTGCTGAACTGACAAGGAGGATAATGCTGCACTGAAGGGTTGAGTGTAAAATAACACGAGATCTGTAACCATCTCATAAAATCCAAGGTGCAATTGTACAGACATCCTTATTTCTAGCACTTCCAACCTTCTCTGTACCTGCCAAGAGTCATAAAAAAGCCAGCCTGGTATGGAAAGTGCAAACAGGGAGACAGGAATGAAAATTATCTGAATAAATATAAGCCTAACAACTTTCACACTTTGGACTGCAGTTCATGAAGTCTCACCCAAACTACCTTTAGGCCAGGCTGCTGCAGTGCAGGTGACAGCACAGCCATGGTGGGACAGACAGGGATTCACTGCTCCAATATTCTCCAGCTTTGTGCACGGCTCTTGCAGCAGAAACCCACTGCTGGCTTGGCTTCAGCTCCCAACCTGTGAGCTGCTAAGCCACATCTTGAGATCAGAACCCAAAACGAATCCCCAGCTTCACACCATGCCCTTGCCTAAGCAAGGCAAATCCTGAAATCCTCCAACAGTGGAACATCTGGAACTCTACCACATTATGTACTGCTGGAAGAATTTCTTTGAAGAGCAAATTGCTGCTACCTGCACTAGGAAAAATGAAACAGATAAACTCTCTGTTGTGTCAACAGAACATGAAGAAATGTAATTTCATTTTGCTGAGAGGGACTGGAGACGGACAATCCACAAGTAGTGACTTGTTGCTGCAGAAATCTGCCCCAGCCTACCTGTCACCATATTTAATTACCACGGTGACAGCGTGGAGAATTTAACCCACCATCTCCTTCCTACTCACGGTTTGCCTGGGAGAGGTCAGACGTCACCAACCTCTCCACGCAGCCGTGTGCGTGTGGATGTTGCAGGTGCAGGGTGCTTGCACAATGCTAAATATTTTACAGGGCCTCGGCACTGCGTGCCCAGCAGGTCTGCCATGCGATGGCAATTATCTTGGCATCTGTGCTTACCGAAGCTGGGTCTGGCCTAATAGCAATGTGACAACTGAGCTCAGATTTTCCTTTTCCTTCCTGTTTTTGAAATTATTTTGGCAGCTTCCACGCCGTTCACAGATTATCCCCCCAAAATCCAGGTAAGCAGGTTGAAGTAGTGAAGGTGTTTTCACTCTGCAGAGGTGTTGGGGGGCGAACTTCCCTGTGCTGCCAGGCTGATTTTGGGTGCTCTCTGTGGGCATGGGTGTGCACACTGCTGATTACTCACACGCTGCTTCCTTTCGAATGGTTTTTTTTTTTAGGTTTTATTCTTTGACACATGAAGAGAACGCAAATTCTTATAATGCAAGAAGAGAACAGCGAAGCGAGCTTACAAAATAAAGAATAAAAATAAAAATACAGGATGTTGCTAAGTTATAGCAGTAAAAATCAGAACTGAGCAGACCATGCTAATGTCAGAATTTCTTGCCTCGGTTCTAATGTAGAAATAACCTGTAAATAGTTAATTGAATCACACTCTGGCTGCACAGCAGTATGAAAGAAAATATTTTAATAGCTTGTGATAAAGTCCACAGCGTGGTTCACCACTGTACTTGATGATGGGAAAGAGAAAATGCCATACCCAAAAAACCCCACGGTGCAGTGGAAGCCTTTTTCCACGTGGTGCCAGATGACCCTGACATTGTTGTCCTCCAGGCGTTTCTTGTACAACAGCCCCTCATCCCTGAGCACGTCGTGCCCGCAGGTGACAATACAGGTGTCAGGGAGGTGACAAACAACAGCATCCTCTGCCAGCAGTGGGGAAAACCTGCACTCAAACAGCTCGGGGACTTGTTTGTGGACTCGGGGTAAGAATGAACTGGGTACCGGTGGTTTGTAGCCCAGTTTAAACCCCTCCGGGATAAGATCAGGGCTTATCCATTTCCTGTATTTCAATTCCACGCTCTCAGGAACATGAGAACCCGCCAAAAGCGGTTCCTTCAGGGAGCAATCCTTATTCAGGTACTTGAGGATAAAGTGGACCTCGCGCTCCCGGGACAGGAAGGCAGTGAAAGCATTTTTCTGGTGAGAGGGCAAGTTAAAGTTCAGTGCTTGGAGAAACGGGTTGATCAGCGCCTGGGCACGGATCCTGGGGAGATCTGCCCTGTGCACCAGCTCTTGGCAGACGCTGGCAGCGTATGTGCCCCCTACACTGTCCCCACAAACCACAATCCGAGCGGGATCCACCCCATAGGTGTCTGCAGTCTGCAAGAAGTGCACAGTAGCTGCGAGACATTCCAGAGTTTGGGCTGGATACTTGTACTCAGGTGACAAATGATACCTTGAGAGGTAGAAAACACAGCTGGTGTTACACACTGTTAAGTGTCTCACCTTAAAATACGTCCTGTGCAGTTGCAAAAACTCCCCCAAATGAGTATTACTTACCTGGTTTAAAGTCTCACATGCTGAAGCAAACCAGAACAGCTTCCCCTCCCTTTCCTTCTCAAAACCAGTTCCTCCCAACTTCATAAAATCCTTTAGTAATTAATCTTTTCATGGAAGAATTTTTTGGAAACGAAAGTTTCTTTCTACCACCAGCCATTTCCCACAAGCAAAGCATCTTTAAAAGGCAGCAGTGGTCCATGCTGGGTTTAAAAGATCATTTTTCACTCCTTGAAATCACCCCCAGATGATTTTAAATATCCCCCTTAAATATTAAAACCTGGCATTGGCCTTATAATCCCTTATTATCAAACAAAGGCAATTATTTTTGTGGTGATAGCAATGCAAAACATAGAAAAAAATCTCTTTTTTCTCCTGAAAAGAGCTGGCAAACATATTCCTTCTGTAACTCTGACCCCGGATCAGGTATTTCTCATTGCCATCCCATGGCATGTGCTTGTCCCACATACCAGCACTGTTGGGATGGACAATACTTAGTTTGTGTTCTTCCATTCAAAGAAATGGAAGTGCAGGGCTGTGTGGGAAGCAGGGGGAAAGCAGCAAAATTTTGGGATAAGCACTGGGAGGAGCTCACTTACCCAACAGACACAACCACTGAATCCGATTTTTTGGCTATGTAGCGGCAGATTCGTTCATGACTTCCTGAAGAAGAAATGTTGTTGATGTAATGAATATCTTGGAAAACTTCAGTCAGTACCATCCCCTGTTCTTTTATGACTTCTTGCCAAGACTGAGTGTGGGCCCCTTGCCTATTTAGGGAGTACCCAAATTTTCTCTAGGATAAAAATAATCCAGACCTTTGGTCACCAGCACATGCTGTGAAGTTCATACATTTGGGGAGATTGTTGATCTATGAGGAAAATAAGGAATTATCATTATTACTGTTAGAGAATGAGCAATGGTTTTAAACTTAGAGAGGGTAGAAATCAGTTTGGATGGAAGGAAAGACATTTTTTGCCATGGAGGTGGGGAGGCCCTGGTACAGGTTGCCCAGAGAAGCTGTGGCTGCCCCATCCCTGGAAGTGTCCAAGGCCAGGTTGG
>JAWMRA010000052.1:2733180-2865898 GCA_035584735.1 Pseudotriccus pelzelni | reverse complement strand
GGACGGGGCTTGGAGCAACCTGGGCTGGTGGAAGGTGTCCCTGCCCATGGCAGGGGGTGGAATGAGATGATCTTTAAGGTTCTTTCTAACCCAAACCATTTTATGGTCCTATGGTTCTGTGATAAAGAGTGCTATATCCTCTAAAAAATAACTTAAATTCTAAGTAAGTGCAGATTAGAGAGTTTAAAAAGGAAGAATAAACACTAAGTGCTTTCTATCTCTCACTCTCTCAAACAAATCTTCAGTCACTTTTTAGGTTCAGGAGAGTTTTTAAAAATATGCAGTTAACGACCCTAAACAACCATATTTTCTCTTCCAGCTCCTTACTGATGCTTCCGAAAATCCCGCATCCTCCGTGGAAGAAGATGACTCCTCTCCGTTTGCCTGCGGATGGTTCCCTTGGGAGGTAAATCCTCACGGGCACACCATCAAAATGCAGATCCTTAATGAAGAGCTGTGGATCCCACAGGGCTGGCAGCCCGTTCGTGATCAGCCTGATCAGTCTGTGATCCTCCACGACACCCAAACGGTTTAAGTTCTTTGCCTGGATAGATACAGCAGGAAAAAGGAGAAATGAATACAGGGAATACAAGCCTTCCCACTCTAGACAGACCACAACTTACCTTTTTTTATACTATATTCACAATAATTGTGTTGGTTATTTGCTGCTTTGTAGGATTGCCACAAATAACTCCAGTGGCTTTGGGATTTCAGTTAAGAAAGTGAAAATGCACACTTTCGTGATTTCTGGAAGAGTGTTGTAATACTTGTTCCATTACACGTATTTTATAAATGCCTTCTAATTCCTGGGATCTGGATTTACCACAAGTAACAACAGGCATTTGCTGAGGTATGGAAGTTGGGAGGCCTGGGGCTCCTTTTCTAATCAGGGAAGAGAAAGAGGCATTTCTTGAGGACAGTTCCAATTTCAGGTGTGTTGAGTCACGTTCTGGGGGTGCCTGTTCACCTCCATGTGTACTTTGGATTCCTCAGTGAAAGGATTTAAGGTTAGGTGAGATGAAAACATCCCTCCCATGACAGGATTTAGTACAGTGGGAGAAAAAGGCTCCTGCCAGTCTGTGTGCAAGTTTGGGAAATTACTGGTGTTGGGTCGTCTCAATGGCACGGGGTCAGTGAGAACAAGCTTTAAGAAAATCACTGTGTCTCTAATCATTAGTGAGGGGCTGCTGGACTAAATGAAGAACTGATGAAAATGGTTCTGAATCTTATCTCCTTCCCCATCAGTGACATCCCTGTCTTTTTCAACATCTCACATGAGATGACTCTGCAGTTAGTTTTCTACATCTAATCAAGGAAAAATCACATTATGAGGACAGAAAAACAAATAGGGAAGGCTTGCTAAATGCATCAAAACATTTCCTTATCCCAGGCCAGGATAATGCAGATAAAGTCTAGAGATCACCCTGGAATCCTCCTTTACTTTGAACACATGTTTTAATGGATCTATTTCCTGCTGGGGACAACATTTCCCTTCCCATTACGTGGTGACTTATGGACTATTGCAATGGATTCTTCTGGAATGATGACAATCATCACAAGCCAATTGCAAACTGTATTGTTCTCTTCTGAGCCACAGAAGCTTCTGTACCAATGCCTTACAAACTCCAGGCCGGCTCTGCTTTTGTAAATTGTCCTTTCCAACCTTGTGTATCACGGGTTGTTTCTTCCTAAAAAGCTAGACCAGGCTGCAATAAACAAGTTGGATGAGGAGTAATAAAAGAAAGAACCATGAGAAAGAGAATCAGTTAGAAACAAAGATGGGAAGCCAGAGATTATCTTGCCACAAGTAACACCTTGCCACAAATGCCAGCAGTGCTTGGGGTGGTTTAAACCCCAGTTCCCTGAGACAAATGGGGACTACAGTTCTCGCCTTACCTTTGGAAAGGCACAGTTTTAGGTATCATGGCAAAGGGGGAGATAAGAGCCAAGGCAATTGTGGCAGAAACCACAGCGTGAATATAACCTCCCCCAAACAGCAATCTTCAAAGCTCTCATGACCCCAGTCAGTCCTCCTGCCAGAGTTCTGGTTTTGGAATGGTTTGAAGTTGGCAGAATTGCCATTTAATCTCAGCTGCGTTTTCTAACATCCCTGAGTTTATCCAGAGCTGTCCGATGACAATAATATATATGTGTGATACACTTGGTCTCAGAGCATCCTATCTTGAAGATCCTCTTTCCTTCTTTTAGGAGTTCCTGATGTTACAGAGGCATCTCCAGATTCAGGGGAAACATTGTCATGAAGGAGAACAGGAATTAGGTATCTACTCTGTTGAAAGACTTCTTGATCAATAATCATGAAATACTTCAGAACCAATAGCAATAAACTCAAAAGCCAAAAGGTTTGACTGTTCCCAGACAGATGTGATCAGTGTGAGTAGGTGAAACACATTACATAAACCAGGTTCTCAAATGTGCAAATGTGTGTGAAAAAGGGCATGTCAGCAGAGCTTTTCTTGTGAAACAGGGTCTTTGAAAAACTATTTACTGGAACACCTAAATTCTGGCACAAACTGGCTTTTTACATGGAAGATCATGTGGGGACCAGATTTTTACTTTAAAATAATTACAAAATCACATACCAACATGCAAAACCCACTCAGTTTGAGCTCCATGGACTTTGGGACTACATCAGACAGTCTTTCTGTCAGCCGCTTTGAAGTGTTGAGCTTTGCCAGCCAAAGAAATTCTCCCCAAAGTTTCCTATCACAGCGCAACATGGACAGTCTGAACACAGGAGTGTAAAACAAAAGCCAGGATGGGAACTGGGAGGTTTCCTCTCATCTCTTCCCTTTGAGATTGTCATTGACTTCTTTATGACAGAGGATGTGCACAGATGCAGCAGGAGCATCACCTCTGGTGTCAGGGGTAAACATTTACCTGGCGATGCAGCTTTTCTAAGACATATTGCAAGTAAGGTGGGAGAAAAGAGGAAAAGCCTGTCCTGTGTGGTAGAAAAAAGAGGTTTTTTACTGCAACATACAGCACACACACATCACTGGCACAGGAGGATGGCACAGGGAGAGCAGCATTCATCAGGATGAGCAGGAGAAGATAACGGCACAAGGCATTATGCACTTGACAAGAAACCTGGGAGGTCCTCACAGCAATGGCTGCTCCTGGGAGCATAAACACAAACCAGAAATTCAACCAAAGTGCCAGCAGATGTCTAAAGGTTTTCAAAAGAAAATTAGCTATTGAGTGGATTCAATGCAGAGCGAATGGGGAAATGCAGCTTGAAAACCATCCAAAAAAGGAAGCAGAAATTTAGGGAAGATATTATCAGCGAAGAGAGGATCTGCACTGTTGCATAACAGACACTTGGGAGCTGTAAAAGTGGGTTAAGAGTGTCAGCTGAAAGAATATTTTCACCCAACCAAGTACAGAAACTTGGAGAACTCAGTAACATACAGTCATGTTCTTATATTAAGTTTAGATGTAACGTAACATGAGGAGCAGTGTGAGATACCCAAGGTCAGCAGGTGGACAAAACAGAAAGGGCTGGACCACTGGAGAAGCAGGGCCAGTCCTGGATTTGGTGAATTTGGTTCAAGCAGCCCACTTAAACCTTTAACAGAAGGTAATGCCCCAAATCACCTCTCAGGACGTGGGCCCCTGTTGCCTTCTTTGAAAGCTTTTTGGGCAAAGCCCACAGCACAGTGAGTCTGCCTCACGGGTACTTAAATAAAAAGTGATAACAGATGTAGCTGAACCAGGAGGTTTGATTAGATGGCTCCTGGAGGTGTCTTCCTACCCACCTGGTTCTACGGTACCTAACTAAAACTCAGCCGTTCAGTCACTGCAGAATGAGAACAGAATGATGGGTAAGGAAATTACTGCAGATAATTCAAAATGTAGGAAATTGCACTGAGATAAAGAAACTTTGGTTACTGTTATTCATGTAAATTATATCCACAGCCCTCCTGTCACCCACAGGACCAATCATTTCATTATAAAAGGCAATCAAATTACAATTGTGACATAAGAATGGATATCCCAGTATTTAAAAGAACTCACCTCATACCAGCTGCTTTTACATCAGTAATAGAACACCAAGTCAACCTTTGGCCTTTATCTTTAAACCATGTAGCTGCAATATTTACATGCATATCTTCCTTCTCCAGGTTTTCCTTTCCTGACAATCCCAGTACCACAGAGCATGATGAACTCACCAGAATTTCCATCAGAACGTACATATACTGAAAAAAGCGGAGCTTTAATGGCTGGTCAACATCAGGAGGAATCTCTGCCTTGAAGGACTTATAATCCCTTGCAATTAAAACCAGTAACACAAAAACAACCAGAATTCCTGCTATTAAAACCAGAGTATAATAGGATTCCATTGTTCTTCGGTAGGAATAATTTATTAGGCACTGATACGACTCTGTCCATATTTATATCCTCCAGATTGATTCCACAGAGAGGTAATTTGCATTCCAAGTTCCCTCCACCCTCCTCCTCCAGACAAGGCTCCAGGAGCTCACAAACATCCGGCCAATGACAACTGCACTTGGCATGGTCAAAGTTCACGTGGAGGAGAATCACTTCCAGGAAGTGTCATTACTTTGTATATTCCAAGATTGCAAATGGACTTTATTTTTTTTTTTAATCTGGTCTAATTGCATTCTGCTCTACGAATAGCTCTCTGTGATTTTTTGTGAGTGGAATGGTAACACCCCTAACTCCAGAGCCCGTGGAAGAGTGGCTGAGCTGGACTCCAGTCTCCACGTCCAGGAACTGGAGTGGTTCTGCTCTTGGAAAAGCTCTGAAGGACGGTTTAGTCCTGATCTTTCTCCCCCTGATCTTTCTCCCCTGCTCTCCTGGTGAGGCAGCCAGCTGGCCACAACAGTTAGAACAGACATTCTGAAGTCCGTCTGGGACTTGGCCACTTAGAGGCTGTAAAAATCCAAGGAATTTTGCTTTTGGAGATCCATACAGAGCTGTCAGTTATTTGGCAGCTCCCTCCCTCAGCGTGCAGGAAGGCTCTTTGGGTTCACCAGTGGTCCAGTGATAGCAGAGGGAAACCTCCCCTTGGCTTGGAGAACTTTGGCCCTAACCCTCTGTGCTGATCCTTTCTCCAGACGGGATTTTGATGGCTTTACAACTCCATATTCTGGTATTTTTTCCAAGGCAAGTCTACGTTATCCACTGCTGTAATTCAGGGCTGATTAGACCACACCAGATCCAAAGGCTTGGACCAAAGGAGGTGATGGCAGTGAAGGAACAAGTGACCAGGTGCAACTCCAGGTATTTCTGCCCACCATGTGACTGCACAAGACTTGTTTGGGTAACATTAAAAAGCTAACAAGAATCGGCTCAGCTTGGCACAAGCAATACAATCTACACTTATCCCCTGAACACTCTGAAGTATTCCTTTATCCCCACTAATCTCCCAGACACTGCGTTTTAAAACCCTTATAAAAGCTTGTAATCGTGGTCATAGAAGAGAGATACTCCATTTTATTCTTCATTTGGCTAACCAGGGATCTTGACTAAAAAAAAAGGTGAGTCCTTTCTAGCTTTTCTTACACCCTTTAAAAAAGCAGGGGAAAATATATCTGCTTAGAAAAAAATGCCATGTATGCAAAACATGCATTACAGGAAAGAGCAAGAAACTTCAAGGTGAAGTAGTCAGTGGGGTAAAATAATATTTAGCTGTGTGGAATGAGTAAACAAGGTGAGTCATGAGAGATAAAGTACCAGATGATAAAGAGTGACAAGACTGGATTCTTAAGAGAATAGGTGTGATCCTTAACTTCAGTGGAAGTCAGCAACTACAGCTGATGGAATTATGGGGTTTAAAATTAAAAGAGAGAGAGAGAAAAGGTGTTAAGGTAGGAAGACCATGAAATCCATGTAAGTTATAATATGGAACTCTCAGCTCAACTCAGCAGGCCTGGACCTTGTAATCACAACAGTCATCTTTGAAATACTGACTCAAATCAGTTGACTAAGCCGGGGAACAATTGATCTCTTCCATCACTGTGAGGCGCAGGACACTTCACTGAGCCCCTCCCAACTTCCCACCCCATCCAAACCTTTGAGGGTACATCAACTGGAATGACTGAAAAATACCTCAAATCAGAACAAATCAAAACCAAAAAAAAACAAAAAACAAAAAACACCACCAACATAAATTAAAGCAAAAATTAAGGCTACTTATATATTCTGAGAAGGAATATCTAGGTTGGGGTTTATTGAATTTAATGCAATCTTATTTCCCCACATCAATTCATACACCTGATCCCTCCCAGCCAAAACTGTTTGCCTTTGACAGCAGCATTTTCTTCCTAACATTGCTCCTCTTTTTGGCTTCCTTTGTAGAACTGTCAAGTTTGAAGAATCTTAGGACAGTCAGAGGCCCTGAATTAGTTCACCTTGGTATGTACCGGCTCTGAAAAGAAATTATAGCTGCATGTTAGGAATTGTTTTAAATAGGCATTGTTAGAAAGAATTCAGGGAACATTTTATCCTGAGATTCCTTTCCTAAGCTCATTTAAAAGTTTCCAGTGCAAACTTGTTACAGGCATTAGCCTGCTGTTCAGTTTTCGTCAAAATCCATGTCACATTGGTTTAGGAGGATTTCAGGATTTTTCTCTAATTTTGAGGGCCTTAAGGACATAATTCTTCTGCCTTCCCAGTTCCTTGTGTGTCTTAGAAGCTTTGCCAGGACTGAGGGATTAGTCAGAGGGGATGGGTAAATATTGACTGGTATAAAAGTGAGGTAAATGCACTGAAGAGAAGGTGAGTCCATCAGTTTAACAAATGCAGTCACTCCCTTCCTGTGGCAATTTTTTTCACTGTTCTCTCTTCCAATACAAAGAAGCAGGCTAACAAATTGACATTTGGCTTCTCATTAGAGATAGGTGAGGAAAAAGAAAGGCACATAGTACAAATTACAAACTCTAACATATACTAAAACAACCCAGCAAGTGAAACAAGCACCACATCCGTGGTGTTGCATCCCTTTGGATTCCAGACAGCGCCTGCGTGCACTCTGAAAACTTCTGCTTAGAGAGATGATTACATTTACACATCCTGAATCTACAAAAGGGATGTCACTGAGAATTCAGAATTACTCAGTCATCTTTGGTCGTGACACTGCTTGTTGCAAGACTCTGGGAAAGGAGTAAAACATCCAAATGCAGCTTTTCACACCAGACCGAACGTAGAGTCTTTGCTGTCAGGGCTGGAAGTTAACCAGAAACCCGGGGCCTTTGAGCTTAGTCCGTGGCAAAACTCCACTTACAAGGCAAAAGTATCAGACTCTTAATACTTAAGAGCACAGAGAAGGCCAGTGTGAAATCACAGAACCATTGGGACACGTTTCAAATGGAAAATGTGGACTCGAGGGAGGAATGAAATCAAGAAGCACAAAAATTTAGCTCTCGATTTATCCAAATCTGACAGCAGGGCTTCATCTAACAAAAAACAGATCAGCCTGGCAAAAGGTTTTCCTTTTTTTTTAAAGGAGGTCTAGTTTTATTCCAGGATCATGATGGATTGTCCATGATCAAGAACCCTGCACTGATGTAAAAACTGCTATTACTTGACACCATCACCACACAGACTTTCCATTGCATAACTGCTCCTCTGTGCTCCCTTTACCAACGTACTGGACATATTTGGGCGGGTTTTTTCAAGTTGAAAACACAGAATTGTCAGCCCAAATGGCTTTCAGACATGCCTTCAGCACGGTTTTGATTTCCAGCTCTTTTTTCCTTTCAAAAGTTCTTGCAGTTTAGCGACTTCACTTGCACCAGCAGCCTTCCAAGGTTGGCAGGAACTTGGCTGCAAAGGCTCTGGGAACAAAGTCAGAGTTCTGCCAATAAATAGAGGTGCAACGTGAAGGTGTGTATAGAGGGTGTATCGGCTTGTTTTCAAGGTAAATGTTGCTTTTTCATTGCTGTTTTTAACTTCAAGACAGGGCAAGTCAGAAAAAGTCACATTCTGTGACTCTCACTGAGACTGTGAGTAAATCTACACTAACTCCAGTCCAAAAGCTGTGCAAGTACAAACCCAGAAATTTTAAACAGACAAGTATCTTTTCACTCCCACTCCAAATTTGGTAGCAACTTTGTACATAGGTCAAAGTCATAATGAATAATAAAAAGCCCCACTTCCAACACATATTTGGATTATTATTATTCAAGCTGGAAACAGATACATGAAATCAATATTCACAAGACTATTCCGTTCCCACTGGCTTCAAAGGAACTGCAAATGTTTTACATTAATAATGAATTTTCTTTTAAATCCAAACAGGTTAACTGTGTAATATTGCTGAGTTTTCTGCTTTAAAATGTGCCTGTGGTCTCTTTATGCATAAAGAGACTGAACTCGGGAATCCAGAAATCAAATGTACTTTGATGGAGTTCATATCCTTTCATTTTCAACACTGCTCCTTATTTCCGCACCAGAAAAGTTGTTATATTTGTTCCCAGTCCAGACACTGAGTCATTCCTGTTTAAACCAGACACTGGGCTCTCTGGGTAATTTCTCTCTCCCCTTCAGAGTTTTTGGACTGAGAGGAAAACTGTAATGCCAGGTGCCTCCCTGAGCTCCATTTCTAAAGGTATTACTGTAAAAACACACCGAGGTGCTAAATGCTGCCAAGGGCCATGGAAACCCTCTGAGCTCTGGTTATTTTAGAGGCTGCTCAGTTAGGGAATACTCACCGACTCTGACAGTACAGACAGACTTGAAGTTTCCAGTTAGAAGGCTTCATCTTCTTGCTCCAAAAGCCTCTCTCCTGACACTTTGTCGTGATGCAGTGATGGTCATATGGATTATTTCATAGCAGGTAACCTGGCAGTTAAAGGTAAGGACTCTGCAAGTCTCTCTCTCAGTTTTATTTCCTTTTTTTAATTCCTTAAAACGTTTGTGTAACTTAACGGAGCTGAAATTCAAGGATTCAGATATTATTCATATTTTGTGTTAAAAAAACCCTTTGTGTGATAAAGCTGTTGAACACGGGGGGGGTACCAGAAACTCGGCTGCTCCTCTTTCTGCAACCAACCAACCCCTGAACACTCGGTTCCCATATGGCCACTTTGAACAAAAACCCCTCTTTGATTCCAAAGCATAAAACTGAGTTTATTTTCAAAGGGATTCAGCTTCCAAACTCACCTCTATTGGTTTTGTAACATAACTTGTATAGATGCTTAGACTCACACTCCCACTGAGGTGGTTTTTTAGAACTACAGACATTAAGGTGGGAAAAAGTCTTTAAATTTGTCCTTTTTTTCTCAATTCCGATGAGTACCACTAGATGGCTTCCCAGGATAGTGCATCTGGATCCAGCCCTGAGTGAGCGTATGGGATTGGATTCATTTTGGCACATTCCTAATGATATATGCAGATATAAACCCGAAGTTCCTTCCAGCTCAGCTCTGAAGACGGCATTGTGAGGTTTGACATCCTTGAGGACTTTTGGCATCCCCAAAGCTTTGCATTTTACGTTATTTTATTTCTGATTGCTGCCACAGCTCCTGACTGGGCATGAGCAGCTCTCAGGTGAAATGCACAGCTGGAGGCCCCTCAGAAAAGCTTAATCTCCACAGCTGAAAACTTCACTTACCTGCCTAATGCTTGACAGTGCAAACAGCCAGGCTGGGGGGGCCCAGCTGCAACACACTTTGCCCTTTCTCCTGTTATAGTTTAAAGAGCTGTGGAGACCTTCTGGTGTTGCAGCTGTGCCCTCATCACTGGACAAAAAAAAGTCTTGGAAAAGGAGAGAGAACACCCTTTGTTGTGAGCAGTGAGTCTCCCCTCTGTCATTTGGAGCCTGCCTTTTTCACTGCCCGCTACTAAATCGCCAGCTTTCAGCAATGCAAACATCTCCCAGCGTGGAAAATCCACGAGGTGTCACGTTGGCCTTAGAAACGCTGCTCCAGTGGTCCTAGATGGTGACTATCAGCCCAGGCTGGGTTCAGCCTGCCACTCTAGGGCTGAAAGTAGCCTTTTCCCTCCATGCCATCTTAGGCCAGCAGCTCCCTGCCAGAGCTCCACGGGGCACAGACGGTTCCTGTGAGCTCAGCCTCAACCCTGAGTGTTCCTGGACCTGCTTTTCCCCGGGGGTCGGGTCAGACCGCACAGCACCTTCTTCCTGGGGGACAGAGCGCTTGGGTTCCAGCAGCGAGCCCAGAGCGGCGCGGAGAGCGCCCAAGGCAGGCTGGAGGGTGGCCAACAGGGCAACGCAGCGAGCCCAGCACGATGCGCAGCGAGCCCAACAGGACACGCAGCCAGCCCAGCGCGGCATGAGCCCGGCGTGTGGCACCGCGCAGCCAGCCCGGCGTGCCGCGAGCCCAGCACGGCAAGAACAAGCGCAGCGTGAGCCCCGAGCCCAGCGTGGCATCCGACAAGCCCGGCGTGGGCTGACATCCCCCTCCCGGTGCCCGCAGGTCGCCCCCCCGGTGGCTCCGCGGCGGGCGCAGCCGGCGCGGGGGAGGGCAGAGCGGCGGCCACTCCCAGGAACGGTAGTGAAATCTCCCCGACACTTTAACTGTCAATCAGGCTTAATGGGGTATAAAACCTCCCCAGCGCCGCGGCCGCGATCGGCAGAGAGAGGCAATAGGGAGAAATGAGTAAGAGCCGGAGCTGAACTAGTGCGCGGCGTAATTCCTGCTCTGTGATCAGACGCTCCAAGTGAAAAAAAAAAACCGGGAGAGGGGGCAGAGAGAGGCGGAGATCAGCTCAACCTTTGCAACCGGCTCAGGACAGAACGTCTATAGATATTTATAGATATAAAAACAAAAACAACAACCTCACCCTGAATAGAGCCTTTCTTAAAAAGAAGGTCCTGGCAATTCTGTCTTATTTAAGCAATTTCCTGAGTCTAAGAATAGAAATGAGCTGCCTGGAAGGCACTGCAGGCTGAAATTTGGAGACATAGGCTGCTTTATTTTATTTTTCCAAATATAAAAACCTTCCATTTGGATACTGGATTTTTATGTGGCTCTTTGCAGCGGAGGGATGTGTGGTTACTTTTAATTTTACTTTTTTTTTTTCTCTTTCTGTTTTAATTATTAAAAAAAAGCCTTCCAGTTAGAAAGCAAGGAAACCGTTTTACCTGCATGTGACAATCCCAGAGGACACCGACCAAGAAACAGGGGAGTGACTTGGTCTTCTGCACTACTTTACTCCTACCCCCATTTTTTTTATTATTATTTTTTAGGGGGAGAGAAGAATTTTTGCAGCCCAAGAACCTCTTGCCCCCAAGTTTTGGAAGGGGGGGGTCGAAGACTTGCCACCCACCTGGGGGTGCACGAAGGGCATTGCTTTTCTTTCTGTGCCAGCTTGGTTTCGTGGAGGTCTGGAAGAGAATTTTGCCTGGGAGAAGAGGATGATGTGGAAGTGGCTGGGCGCCCTGCTGCTCTTCCCGGTGCAGATGGTGTATCTGGTGGTGAAAGCTGCCGTGTGCCTGGTGCTGCCGCCCAAGCTGCGGGACCTGTCCCAGGAGAACGTGCTGGTCACCGGCGGGGGCCGCGGCATCGGTCGCCACCTGGCCCGGGAGTTCGCCAGGAGAGGAGCCAGGAAGGTGAGAGCATCGCCGCGGAGGGGAGGGGGGAGCGCCCACCTGCTGCTCTGCCGGGGGAGTGTCCCCCACCCCCTTTCCCTCCCCGCCAGGTGGGATTGATGGGACCGCCTGGAAAAGCTGATGGAGAAGGGGCTCTCCTGCCGCAGAGCCCCGGCGTGCCGAGCCATTACACTGGGTGCGTTTCAGAAGTTGCCCACTCCTCCTTCCCCGCATCCTGCCTTTCCCCATCTCATCCAAGAAAACGTGACGGTGAGAAAGGGCCCCCTCGTGAATTCCCCTCTGCTGGCAAAGGTTTTTTGCCCCAGCCCAGGTTTCCTGTGGCAGGGAGAGGAGAGCCCTGTGACTCCCGTGCGTGGAGCCGGTGCTGGGATCACGGACAGGCAGGCTGAGCCCACCCCGAGCCCTCCCGAGGCACGACGACTGCCACTCCCACGCGTGTCACCCCAGCGGAGGGGGCAGATGGTTCTGGGAGAGTGGGGACAACAGTTCCCTTTCACCCCGATGGGTTTCCGTGGGGGGAATGAATTTCTTGTGCTTCCTGAAGCCCCTTGCGTTTTGGTTTTGGGCAGCCCGGAGCTGCCCAAAGGGGAAGATGAATGAGAACCCAGCAAGGAAGGAAAGCACAGCTCGAGTGGGAGCTGCGAGGTTGTTTGCACGTTTCCTTTGGGCTGAGGCTGGTGTGTCTGCACAGCAGCCCAGAAATGCCAGTGTAGCTGCTGTGTGCGTTCTCTAGCTCAGGAACTGGTGGTTTACCTTGAAATGTTGTGTCTTCCCAAGCCCGGGTATGTGCACGTGTGTGACTCGGCCAGAGATACAGAAACACACATCCCTGAAATGAGGCTTGGGATGGAAAGTTTCATCTGCCCCTTGATGGGTAATAAAGGGGAGGAATGGTGAAATCAGACAGCTGCACAAATACTTCTCTGTGTGAGGGGATGAATGAGAGTAAATAGAGGATAGAGAAGAGGAAAAATACAGAATGAGAGGGTATTTAAAGAAAAAAATTTGCATTTAGTTTGGATAATGTTTTGTCACTTCCTTACACATGCATTACAGTTTTCCCTGTGTGGCACAGAGCTATTCTGGCATTCAGCTCTGAGGTGTAAAATATGTCAGCATTGAACTTTGATGTTTGTCTATGTTTGTGTTTAAACATCATGTTGAGATTTACACATTCTGGGAGTCAGAGCAAACAAGTTGACTGACCTTTGGACCCAAGCAATTTGCTGAAAGAGTATTTATATTATCTCTTGGAATACCAGGCTTCATTATTTATTTATTTAGGGCGGCTGGTTGCTATGCTGAGCTCTGGCATCAAAGTGCCACCATTTCTACAGCTCCTTCAAGAGCTGCTTTGCTGCAGTCGAGCTGGGAGCTGAACAATGGCTGTTGGCCCTGAGGAACCAGGGGACAAGGGCCAAAAGGAGAGGAGGCTGTTTGAGAGAGAGAGTTGGGATGAAATCACTATAAGCAGGCACAGGCTATAGTTCATCTTGCATCTTATCAATAAAATCTCTACACAAGTTAGAAGGAAAGAATAAATGAGAGTAATGGTTGGGAACCTTTGTACTTGTCTCACATAATGTTGTGAAATGCTCTGTTTGCTAATTTTTGGTTAGAAATTTGGGGGGGGGGGTTGCCTTTTGGGATGTTTTCATGTCTGTCATGAAGGCGTTTGAAGTTTTTGTAGAGACTCAGTTTGAGTTAGATTGTGCTTTCAGTTACATCATGGCCATGCAAGTGAGTCAATATGGCACTCAGCAAGTTCTGATCCCCCTGGCAGTGCCACTGCCTGTCAGCCTCGGGTAGAAACACCAAACTCCCCGTGTTCTCCTTAACACTTTTAATGCCAATTTCACCTACACGTGGTGGTTTCCGTTCCCACTGCTCTGAGGTTTCATGGCTTTCCCCGCCTTCTGTGCCCAACCCTGACTTTGTGGATTTGCTGCAGCCTCCATGGACTCAGCAAAACCTCTGCTTGGCACCGCTCTTCGACTTTACACTTTGCCTCCGACAATCAAAAAGACGTGAAAAAGACCTGAAGTGGCTACCAAGGCGGTTTTTGCTAAGGCTTGTGAAAACTGACTATTCCAGTTTTCTCTTGTCTTTTTTACCCCGTTAACTGTTTTACAATTACGTGCCAAGCTTGAGTTATTGATCGCAAACAACAGGCTCCGATTATGGGATGGTGTAGCTACAATATTCCGAGTTTAGAAAAAGGCACCCACCAAAGGCATGAAATTCCAGGGCCAGGCCCAGTGTCCCAAGGAGGTGGATGGCAGCAGGAACAGGCAGGTTCAGGTTCCAGCAGTGGGTGTGCAGCGTGCCCTGACCAGGTCCCCTCCTCGGCGCCTGCGCACACAGACATAGTGGCGGGGTTTTGGAGGTAGGCGGCGATATATAACCATATTTTTGAGATTAGAATCTCCACAAAGATAAGTTAGTTGGGGCTGTGAGCATATGAAATTTCCTCTGGTAATTAGACTGGATGGGGTTTCACCTGACACGCTGTTTCCGAGGCTGGTTTTGTTAACTCACAAGTGAGATGTGCCTGAGCCGTTTTCAGGTGAGGTGACGAACATCGCGTCTCGCCAAGGTTACGAATGGTCACATCTGCAGCTCTTTTCATCTTGCTTTTAGAGCTATGAAGATGGCAAGGAATAAATCCCAGAAGGGTGTTATGCAAATGGAAATGGCAGTGGCTTCTGTTTGATCCACGAGCATGGAGACTGAAATTCTCAGCTAAGAGAATGGAATTCTCTTGGGGATGATCATTTAAATCCATCCAGATTCCCATTCTCTACTCCCTTTTTTTTTCATGTCCATTGTTCTGCCATTGTACCTCGAATGTGACTTGGATAGATAAATGTCTAGGAGACGTTTTCTTCTTGAGTGATGTTTCTTTTCCAGTGGTTGTTCGTTGCCCTCTCTGATGAAATGGCCAAGAAAGGTACAAAGCCGTGCCAGTTGTATTTGCAACTTCAGGATTTTCTGCTTTTTTCAGTTACCAATACCAGTGATTTGTAGGCAATGAGACACGTTAATCATTAGACCAGCCCTGCTCAGGTGTATCCTGAGAGATCAGAGGATCCATTTGTAATTTCAAGTAGCTGTCAAGGACTACTTGGTCATGGGACGCCTTGTGTATTGAAGTGCTTCCTGGAGCACTTCTGGAAAAAGCCAAGAGCATGTAAATGAGCTGCATGCAGAGCTGGAGTGCTTACAGATGATGCAGGACATGTTAGTGTTATTATGAGGGATGAACAGCACTGACTTTTCTCCGGAAATGCTCAAGTGTTGTAATTCAACTTCCCAGAGATGTGTCCAGATCCGTAAGTGCCGGCTGAGGAGCTACTTTGCTGTGGCTGAACTGCTGGACAAACGAACTCTTTTGGAGTTCAGTTCCTTCTTGGTTGCTTGCAAAATTCATAACCCTCGCTGTTGGTTGGCTTTAACTCTTGACAATTTTGCCTGTACCTTAGAAATCTCTGGGAGCAGAGCATCACCCCTGCCTCAGTCTCACACACTGGTAGCTCTGTCAGGGCTTGGAGCTGTTGATACTCTGTGGTGAGCCAAAATGGCAGAGAACGGTCTGTTAATGAAACAGGAGAAGGAGAGATTTTTATGAGTTTATGATTTAATGCCTATGAAATAAAAATCCACTTCCAAAGCCTAATGGTGTTTTGCAAAGACTGCACTGTATAATCCAGCTAATTTTGGGAAGACTGGCCCCTTTGAACAGTATTTCTTGTGTTGGAGAACAGCCCTCTGCAGATGTGAGCAGTCAGGGGGTGTGGGGGCTGAATGGGTTCATTCACTGGTGGGTGCAGTGGGAAACTGCTCCTGGTTTCCTCACAGCCATTTGCTTTTCATACAGCATTTTCATTACAGTGCCTTTGCCAGGGAGTTGTCAGCCCTGGTTTTGATGGTCTCCAGTGCTGAAGTTTTGATGGATGTGTTTTTTGTATGTCATTTGTCCGCCTTGCTCTTTTGTTAGGCACTACTTGAAAGCTGCTGCTTTGAACACTGATCAGGGATTGTTGTTGTTGTCTTGGTTTTGTTTTCCTTACATCCCTCCTGAATTTGTTTAGGCTACAGAAATAACCAACAACCCTGAAATCTCAACCGCTCTTTCCCATGGTTATTTTCACAACATTTGTCAAAGTCAGACCTTCACGTCTGCCTTTTGGAAGGTCCCCCGTCATTTGGGTGTGCTCTCCTCTTTCAGTTCAGTGGCAATTGGGGTGGTAAGAAGTCGGTGGAGGAAGGAGCACCAAGGAAGGGATGAGAGCCGTGCAAGCCCACACTGCTCCTGAAAACCTGGAGCTTCCCTCAGTGTCCCACCAGCTCCACCAGAACTGAAAACCTCCGAGGAACTGCAGGTGCCTGAGAGCCTTGTGTATTTGGAGGGGTTTAGCTGGGTGAGATTTGAAGCTGTTAATTGTGTTTAGGCCAAGAGGATTGCAGAGGGGTTACGTAAAAAATGGTCTCGGGTCTTAGAATTTAGCCTTGCGTTCCCAGTAATGGAAAATCTGGCAAGTTTTGAGATGAGTTTTACAATGGCACGCCCCTCCCACACAAACTGCATCTGTAGGCCTATGAGTTTTTCACTTTGGTCCTTATGAATCACGTTGATATATTATTTCACAGATTTCACAGAATAATCTGAGTTGGAAGGGACCCACAAGGCCCGTCAAGTCCCAGCTCTTAAGTGAATGGGCTGTATATGATTGTCCTGGTTTGTAGGGATTAGTATATACCTTCTAAAAACTTTTTTCTAGCACATACCACTGCTACATGATAAAAGATTAACTGCATTGTGACTAGAGCTGGAAATTAAATTAATACTGGTCTCCTGAGGTGAGGGCAAAATACCAACACTGCTGCTGTGTGAGAGCTGTGACCTTTTTTGAGGTGTAGCACAACAGCTGTATTTCATGTGGATTCAGTAAAACTTCTTGTTCTAAAATGTCTTTTAAAATACTGGCCATTCCCAAATACCTGTAGAAGACTCTTAGTAATGTGTGTTGGAGAGTGGCTCCTGCCTAAAGAAAAACCTGACATGAAATTCGGGGCACACATGAATTCGGAGCCCACCCGGATGGGCTGCAGCGTTCCCAACCGAAACGTGTCTTCTGGCATCTACGGAATGTGTCATTTCTGACCAGGTGCTGGAGGAGTGGGGAAGGGATGAGAAAGCAACCTCAGCAAGCCCTTCTGCTCCTGTCAGGCATCAAATCCACCATGGCCAGGCTGGTCCCCAGGAAGGCATTTATGCTCTGCAAGTAGGAACTGATTCCTGACACATTCATTCGTTCTGAGCTCAGAACGCGACCAGACCTGCTCTGGCCACCCCAGAGGAGATTAGTCCTGATAAAAAAAAGAGCTGATTAAAAACTACACGGCTTCAGAGCTGAAAGGACCTGATTTTCCCCAGGATCTGATTAATCGCCACGTGCTTGTTTTTAACGGGCATTGTGACCTAAAGTAATGCAATCATAAAATTAGGTTTGTAAAAGGAAAAAAAAATGGATGCAGCTCTGATACTGCCAGTGTGCTGCACAAAATACCTTAAGGTGGCCTGGTGAATAATTATTTTTAAAAGGCTCAGTGTAAAATTTATCTATATATATATTTAGATTTCAGTGCTGAGACAACTGTTGTCAAGTTGAGCATCTGTCCCCATCCTGAATGTTCTGCCTGCCCTGTGGAGGTCCCACAATGACGTACAGCTCATGTGTCTAATGGATTTCTCGAGTCATGTAGAAATGCACATAACTAACCCTTTGGAAAAGGCAATCTGACATGTCTGAAAGTGAAAAGGATAATGTAATCTAAAAGGGAAGTTCACATTTTCTATGATGCACATATTTTTAGCAGAATGAGAAGATTTCCCCACAGTGCAAATACCAGGTGATTAATCTCTCCTGTTGTGTGTGTGTGGTTGGAAAGAAACCACCATAGGAACCCAGCAGTTTCAGGCACATGTTAAATGATGGTTACTTTAATCTTACTTAAATTTAAGCACTTAATCTTATGGGGAGCTATTAGAGCATGTCACAACTTATCAGCAACCAGAAGTACGTGAGAAGAATTGGGGAGTGAATGTTTTTCCATGTCATGCGGAATAATATATTAATTCGAAACTTTTGGTAAGCTCTGAGAGCACAGATTTGATTGGGTGGGTTTACGGTCTCCAGAAAGGCTTTTATTTCTCCAAAGATTATATCCTGACGGCAGCTTTATTTAATGGCTTCCTCTTGGCAGCTCCTTTCCTTGTTGATTGAATTTAAGGATGGGCAGAAGGACCCTTGTTTGGAGTCCCAGGCTGAGATGGCACTAAGCCTGTGCTGTGTGCTGGTGCCAAGGCCAGCAGTTGGAATAACATGCTGAGTAAGTGTCTCTGGCTGGCAAACACAGCCAGGATTTATCAGCTCTCAGATCTTTGGTGTCTGTGAAGCAGCACTGGGGCTGGAGCTGGTTTAGTTTATAATCTGGAACATATACCTGTCTTTTGTTACCGGGGATGTTGTAAGGAGAATAAATAATGTTAACAAGACGTGGAGCTTGCAGGGTTACGGGCTTGTCATCTCCCATCGAGGTGCAGTGATGTCATGAGAAAATATTGTCCCAGTGAGACCGCGCTGTGTTGGCACAGCAAAAAGCCAGCTCTTCTAAAAATGCTGAAGGTCTGGCATCAAGGCAGTTAAATGAGGCTTCCCACAAAACACAAGGGCTGTGCCAATGCTGTAAAAAAAAATCTTGAAGTTTTAAAGATGAGGTTATGTATTAATGTTGTTGCAGTGCCTCAGAAACCCACTCACGCACCAGAAATTGTTTAGCATGAGGATGCTAAATGTGCTCTGTGAGGACAACAGCAAAAGATGATGCAGCCTCGGGGCTGGCAGGGATAAAATAAATAAATGTGACAGTGGAGATAAAAACCAAAAGGCCACGCTGAGCACCAGCACAGAACTCAGTACTGGTGGTGACTGTAAAGCAGGGACTGCAGCACCACTCCTTGAGCCACTGGAAAGGTTTTGGGAAGGCATTCCGGCAGTGGAAGCTTTAAGGTGTGGTTTGAAAAGCAACAGTAAAGAGCTTTGGGGAACTTTAACATGCAGATGGTGTGGTAGAAAACAGATAGGTTGTTTTAAAAATTAATGCTGGGAGGTGAAGGCTGGAATGGAAGATCTGATGTTAAATGAAAGGTGATGGGTAAAGTGGGGCTGGTGGCCTTGGAAGTGAATAGAGGCTGTATTATTTACAGCTCTGGAAAGCTGGAGGAGGAGGCAGTGAAATCCAAAATGAGAGCTGACCTGGGCAAAGCAGGAGATGGGGCGTTCGACCTTCAGCAGGGGGGTTGGACCAGGGGACATCCAGAGGTCCAGAGCCTCAACCACCCTCTGATTCTGTGATTCTCAGTCTTATCTGTACCAAAGAAAGGAAAAAGGCTGCTTTTCTGAACTTGAGGGCTGACGGGAAGCCTTGGGTCTATGATGTTTCACATTATTATCTGAAGTGATTCATCTCTATTTTATTTGCGTCGTTTCATCACCTACAGTGACTTATAAAAGTGCTGCTGTGTATTTCTGTTGCATTTATGTCATGGCTCTGGCACAGGGTAGGAAAAAGTTGTCTCAGATTTGTAGAACTCTTTCCATCTGAAGCACTGCAGGTAGTTTTTACTGCATTATAAAATGAATCAAACATGCTGTTGACCTAATGTCTAATTAACCCAGAACAGCAATTTGCTTTAAGAGTGACTATAAGCTCTGCCTACAGTTCTAAGAATTCTGACCAAAACATTTTAAAAGAATCAAAGCTTTTGTGGTGTTTTTTTTTTAAACCCTGCTTTTTAACCTCTCTTGACAAGGTGATGCTGTGCAGTGGATAGTAAAAACATGAAGGGAGAACTTAAAAATTAGACTCTGATTTACATTCCTCAAAGAGATCAGCAATATTCATAGGGAACAAAGTTGGCACATCAAGAACTAACTGATTTTACATCATACTGCCAGAGCCAAGACCAGGAACTCATTCTGACAGTAACCTGAGAGGGATGAAAGTAGTATGGCAATTTTTCCAAGAAAAGAACTAGGATGAAGAGATGATGGTGATGAATTTGACAGAAGTAGCCTCTTAATTAATTCTACAGAAACTATGGGGAGAAGAAAAAAAGATAACAGTTCTCATAATTTCCTTCCAGTAAAACTGGACACTGATCTAGAAATTGTGTCTCTCGTTCTGGACAGTTTGGAAATGTCGGCTAATGATTATTGCTCTTGAGAGTTTGCTTTGAAATCCATTAACAAATGTTAGTCAGTGTTTAATGTTCATTTTTGACTTTGCTTCCTGGCCCAAATGGAAGACACAAATCTCACATGATTGCTGCAGGAAAACTCCTCAGGACGGGGAACAGCAGGCTCAGAGCTGACCACCGAGAGAGAGAACCAGCTCTGGCATTTTTAAACCTGTGCTTATCAGGAATATAGAGCAGAAATTATTAGAGAGATCTTTTCAGCTGGGCCCGGGCTCTGTTCCTCAAAGCATCATGTCAGCATGCTGAGGAGTGGAACAAGTCAGACCCTGGCACTGCCAGATCCGTGGGCTGATAACACTGACGCCAGGAGAGAAGGGTCAAATACATGTTGTTTGACCTTTATCCCAGTGGGGGTTAATTTGATTCTAATTAATAGACTTGGGAATAGACGAGTACCTTGGCAGAGTTTGTAATTAATTGAAATTGTTCATCCTATTAGTTTAGCCATAAACTATGCATAATTACAGCGAGATTGTGTGGACAGCCACCCCTTATGTTGCCACCTTCTTAATTACAATTTATTGAAAGCAGCGCTGCAGAGCTTATTTGTTTTGGTTAACATAGGGATTCCTGTTGTCTTACACTGCCTGAGCAAATGTGGCGGTGCTCCATTTATGGCAATAAAATGGTGTTTGAAAGCAGAAGAGCAGCTCTGCTCAGTCAGTTATGCTTTCGGTATGTCCCTGTGAGGTAAACCTGGGTCTCAGTGTGTAATCAGTGGCAGTTGTGCCTCCAGTTCATGTAAACAACATAAAATCATACCTATTTTGAGGTGGTATAAAAACAATACCTGGAAAGACTCCAGGCTGTGATAATCCCGCAGTCTGACAGTTTTAGCCACGGGTTAGAGAGCTGGGGGAGCACTTGATGTAACCTGGCTGATATATTTTGTCCCTTATCTCAATGAAACAGCCACTTAAAACAGGTGGAACCAGAGTTCAGGCCTGATTTCTCGCTCATCCTCCCTTCTCTTGGGCAGCACAGGTATCAACATGCACCAGGTGTATCCACAGGTACTGCTTGTCTTTTAGGTAGGTCCCTTTCCCAGTAAGCCCTGGGCTGGAGCTGCTCTAGAAGTTCCTGTGAGTGCTGGCCTGTGTCAGAAAGCGAAACTTCAGACACTGAAGAAAATCTTATTTCAGTGTTTCTTAAAAGCTTCGCTGTCTCCTGTATAGCCAGGCCTACCTTAAGAAATCAGGAGTCACCACTCAAACAGTCGTGATCTTTTAAGTATTTATAATTGGGTTCTTTGTTCTGATTGCCCTTTGACATCCAGGTTACATTTTAAAGATTTTCTTCAATTCTGAGGACCTGACAAACTTGCACCACTTCACCTGAAAGCAGAAATTGTTGCATAATCTTTTCACTGGACCTCAAGAAAAACCTCAAATGTACCAGGCTTAAATTAATGGGAGTGAAAGGTATCCTAAAGACACTGAGCAGTTCCCCTTTCTGTGCCCTTAAGCAGAATGAAGCAGCAATAACAGTAGGCAATCAGGTATTTTCTATGTGAAGGTTAAATTAGTGTTTGTCTTCCATCTGCCATTTCAATCTCCTTGTCTGGGATCAGCACGTTCCCCTTTCAGCACCTTGGTTTGATGTTGACTACAAGCTCCAAAATTCCCTGTGCCCCACCTCCTAAAAAACCTTCCCACTGAGGACAAATTCAGCCTCCAGGAGCTGAGGAATATTAAAGACATCCAGCTGGTACAAGTGCTTCTTTTCCAGAGTGGTGATAGAGCTGGGCTGGCTCTGGCCACAGTGAGCTGTCAGGAATGATGTCAGAACGTTCCCAAGGCTGCTGGGGAGCACGGGAGTCCTGCCTCGCTGCCCTGAGCTGTCTGAGTTTGGGATGTGCTGATGGTGCTTTCTGTGCCTCGCTATTGGACTTTAATCCAGGCCCCTTGGAGACCGTTGTCCATGCCCTGTTTACGTTTCACGTGCTCATGGAAGCAGGAGCTTCGCCCCTTTAAAAGCAAAGCCTTTACCCATCAAAGGCGGGTGTCGGGGTTTATTTCCCTGGGTGATGATGATGTGCAACTGTGGCAGATCCTTCTGTGACACCTTTCCTGCTGAAAGGAGGGGGCTGTGTGTGCGCACACGTTTGTGTGGGTAAGTGATCTGGCACCTTGGGTCTCCTTGGAGCCCAGGGTTCAGCAGAGGGTCAGCCAGCGACTCCTCACACCCTTACACTCATTTACAGCTCTCCCAGAGCTTTGCTGGTGGCTTTGACCCCTGTCACCGTCTCATCTGTGCCCAAACGGAAATTCAGAAAAGCGTCTTACGCGTCTAGAAAGGGGTTTGAGTTTCTCTTCCTGACCGACTTAAAAAATGGAAAGGGGGAGATGGAAAATTCGTGACCGCTGAAAACAAACGACAAGAGCAGCATTTCGTATTGTCGTTCATGGCGCAGCTGAATAATCAGAATGCTGGTTGTAGACTGAAAAAAGACCCGTCTCAGAGGGAGTCAGTATGTTTGGGATGAAGTCAGAACAGCTTCTTTAGCCACTGGAAACAGTAAAACCAGCTAAAAGACTTTTGGTTTGCATTTGAGCCACCGAGTTGGGCCAAGTGGGGTTATTTGTTTCAGGAGCCAGGCTTCCCAAGTGCCATTTCAACACTGACAGGCCAGCCCAGATCTCCCACTGCTGCACGGGGGGATTGCTGTCAGTCAGGCCACTTACTCAGCTGGGTTTGTCCCTTTGTGTACTTACATTTCAGTGGAAGCAAAGATTGTTCTACTGTGAATGTGAGTCAACCAAAAATAGGCCTGTTTTTTAGGGCTAAATTTCACACACTTCCTAGAAGTAATTTGCAGGCTGCTGGTGGGGAGGGAACCCTTCAGGCAAAGAGCTTGTGACTGACTTTGAACACACTGGGAATTATTGTGCCTCAATATTCTGTTTCTGCCCCTCAGCTAAACCTCAGTTACTGGCCAGGTTACTTTATATAGTTTATTTTACTAGAAAGTCAAGTTTGTTGCATGTTCTGCAATGGTTGACTTGATTTTATGTTCAGATTGAAGGGAATTAACTTCATTTTGCATTGCAGTGGCCTGAAAAGCATTCTTGAGATAGGCAGTCACACCCAAGGGATGGTAACTTCCAGGGAACTGCAATTTAGGGATATGCTAAAGCTGGATTTGTGACTGCCAGACCAGCCCCTCTAGTTTAAATAAATACCTTTGTAGCAGAATCTGCTTAGAAAACTGCTTTGATCATTTCTGGATAGAAGCAATGACCACAACTTTTATTTCTACATTTAGATATAATTTTATTTAAGTAGAGCTGTGCTGCTTTTCATATTTTTACAAGCGGGGCTGCTACTTCATCTTAACAATGTATTGAAAAAATTGGTATAATCAGTGAAAGACCCTTTTCAGCCTTGCAGTACCCCTGGGGGGGGTGGGGTCTGCTCTGGGAGTTTACAGTCCTCTGATTCCCATCCTCCTCCTTTGACTTAATCGGCTGAGAGAGTTAAATATGTCCTGAAAACTGCCATTTGTACAACAGATGAATAGATTTTAGAAATTCTGCCCTGTTGCATAGCAACAGCCACCATTAAAAAAATAACATTTTGAAAAGCACATAAAAAGGTAGGCAAGCAGTTAGGCATTTCAATATTAAAGCTTTCTTCCAAGCAGGGTCCTTCATTTCTCTGAATAAAACACTTGCAAGAAAGGCACCTTCTGACAGCTTTTACATGGTTTGAAACTGGGAGCAATCCTGGTTTTCTGGAGGCAAAGAAAGGCGTGGAGGGGAGCTTGTCTGGAGCTGTTGCTGGTGTTCAGTTTATCCACAAATTTAATGCAGGCTATTTTAACTCCAATACTTCTCCAGTAGCCTCCCAGGAGAAATTATTTTTTCAGTCAAGAGCTGCATCTTATTATGCACAGGGATGATCTGGAGCATATTTTAGGCCTTTCTGGAGGGCACTTTATAATGACAGCATGGGGAACATTATTCACCCTTGGGTTTCCATGGCTGTTTTGTTGCAAACCTTCTCCCAGTTTAACAAATTTAAACCCTTCCCCTGGTCTTCCTTGTCTGGGATGTTCCAACAGGAGCTGGGGTTGTCTGCCTGCCTGTGGCTCCCTGTGGCTTTCCTTATTCAGTAAAGGTGCCATTTTGTCCACCTTATTTTTCTAATTTTATCTATTTATTCGTTTATTATATCTATTACTACCTATTTATGTATTTTATAATTTATCTAATTTTATCCTTTTGTATTTATTATTTTTATAGAGGAATTTTACATATTCCCCCAACTAAGTGAAGTGCTGGTGAATTACTCATCGTGATTTGGCTCAGAGCAAAACTGAAGGTTTTCAGAATTAAAGCTGACAATTCTTTAGACTGGTAATTCTGCATAATTTATGCCTTTATAACTGTGCAGGCTGTCCCAGTGCTGTCTCGGGGGGGTGCAGTGGCCAGTCTTCTCTACTGGAAGTTAAAACCACTCAGCTTTTCAAGGTTGGGCTGCTCTGCTACAGAATTCATCTCAGAAATGGAAAGGCAAACTCCAGAGAAGAATCCACTTCGATTGGCACCCAGTTTGTAGCTCCTTAATTCTCCTTTTCCATACATTTATAATAAGCCTGACTTTTCCACTCTGTTAGTTAAGCAGTAGCAGACTTTTCAATTAATTGTTGGTCGAAGAGGCAATTTTAGGAGTTACTTTCACCCAGTCAGGTGATGGAAAGAATCCTGTCTTGGAGCCGCTTTTTAATTCCACATGTCCCTTGCTCCTAAAATTACCCTGTCATCTAAAGTTGTGAATTTTTTATTTTTTATTCCTTTTTTTTTTTAGCTTTCCAGAAACAAACACTTGTTACCATTCAGCGTGAACGTAACTTTATGTCACCTAAATGTTTGTCACACGACCATTTAACCTGCCACGTGTTAGGAACTCTTTACCTGGAGAGTGACACAACAGTAAGTAAAAAACAATAATGAGGCATTTTGGAAGGAAAACGTGCACGCAGCCAACCTTCAGCAGGGTTGAAGTGTCCTGTCGGACCACGGCAGGAACTTCTTTTCCCCCTGCGAAATGTTATTTACCAACTTTCTATCCCTTCATCCCATCTGCTGTGCCTGCAGTACAGAAGGCCTTTCTGCACCTGCATATTTACCCTCCCCACAATTTCCTGAGTTCTCTGTGGCCGTTTTTGTAGGGACGTGGATTAGGGGGATGCCGTGCCAAGGGGACGGAGGGCGGCAGCACGCCGGTTATTTTTACAGGGTGGAGTGTCGCATTCCTGCTGGTGGAGATCTCCAAAGCCTCACCTCAAAATACGAGCGCTTTTTCTGACATTACCCCTCTCCCCACCGCCCCGGGATGCGCCACTTCTCCCTGCTCCGCAGCCAGAGGGTTTTACCGCTGGCTGTTCCTTTGTGCGCTCTGGATCCCTGGAGCAGGGCCGGTTCTCACACATGGTCCAGGGGCCAGACATTCACCATTAAAAGGCTTGTCGTTCCTCTCCCCCCTCCCTCCCCGCGAACGCTTCCAGGAACCTTTGCAGGGTGACGGCTTGTGGCCACTTGGTGCTTTCGTTGGAACGTGCACTCGGTTTGACCCTGTCCCAGCGTTAATAGGATTGTAAAGGGCTGACTCCTGCGTGACCCCTCCTTGCAAACAACCCTCACCCTTCCCCTTCCTCGGCTGAGCTGAGCTGGGAAGTGTTACGCTCCCAAGGCAGTCTGGAGTCGCAGTTCAGTGCTGCAGACGAAAGCAATTGGAAAAACCACTGGAAAAAAAGTCAGCATGGGGCCACCTGTCCTTAAATAGTCCTGGCTGTGAGAACAGTGGGCATTTGTTCGCCTCTTGAGGGGGAGCTGGTCTTAAATGCCTGTTCGCAGACACAAAGTTACACGTTTTCTTTCCAGGGAAGGCCTCTGGTGAGGTGATGACATGCTCCTCTGTGATTTCTTTAGGTGCTGTTTTGTTCCCTGCAGAGTCAGAAAGGGGTGACTGGGGTAAACTGGAATTGACTGTTGTTTAGGTGAATAATGTTAATCCCATTGAGTGCTAAATCAACATATAAAGTACTGAAAGTTCTGACTCTAGATTGAAAGGATTGGAATTCGCTCTTCCAGTCTCCTCCTGAAGTCTCTTCAGCCCTAACTTTTAATGTCATTACTGTATGCTATTCAACATAAAATCGGTGGTTTGTGTTTGCCGTGGTGGCAGGATTAAATTTAAATTCAGTTCTTAGAGTCTAATGTCTTTACGAGTTCTAAATAGTAATCTAGAAAAAGAAAAAAAACAAAACAGATAAATGGGCTTACTCTCTTGACTCCCCATGTTTACCTGAAACTTTCTCATACTTGTCCCTTGCAACTTTGATATTCACTGTGGGAACTGCGAAAAATTCCCCACTGGCCTGCTTTGTTTGCTCACCTTCAGAGAAGTGTCACCAAGGGCCTGGGTTAAGTATTTTGACCTACTTCAGGCACCTCAGCGTTCTTTTTCTCCTTTCTAAAGCAAAGATTGGCTTTTCACACTGCCGGGCCACACCTTCCCCTCTCCCATTAATCTGCCTTCAGATGCCTCTCCCATGGAGAGCTCCTGAAAGAACTTGTCTGCCTTCGCCTGGGGGCAAGAGAGGGGAAGGGGTGGGGGAGAAAACCCTTCTGCCATTGACAGGCTAAAGACACGGAGCTTTTGAGGCTGTAGGATTTAGCCTCCCCGTTCTCACGATATGCAAAACTTTGCCGGGATTATGGGATACACTGGAATGCATTTCTTCGGAGGGACCGACTGCGCGTTAGTACCGCCAGGCTTTGTAAATATAGGGGATAAGGCCGGCATACTTCAGTGGATTATCTACACTTTGTACTTCCTAAAAGTATGCAGAACTCTGGAGTGTTGGGCGCAGAAAGGCTTTCTGTGTTTGAACAAAGGTCTGTGCAATTACAGATACCAGCTCAGACAGAGCAACTTTTGTTCCGCTGGACTAGGAAGGAGGTTGAAAGGGGGAATGAAATGTGTTGACCTACCAACTACTTCCTATCTCTGCTGATCTGGGGCTGGGAGTTGTGGTTGATTTGTGGAGGCAGCAATAATGAGATCAGGCAGGAAGGGCATTCGTGTCTCTCTGCAACACTTTAATCTTTCAGTGTCTTCAGATTGAATCAGAGAATTGCTTCATGAATCGTAAAATGGAGAAACTGTTGGAGTGGAAGTTATATCTGCTAATCACAGCACACCTTGTGTTGGAAAAGCCTAAAGAGGGAACAGTTCTGTACTCAAACACAACCCAGCCAGCCCAAGGGGAGTGTTGAGGAACGGCACATGTTCAGTCTCAGAAATGCTTTTGTGGTGGGACACCTTTCCAGCAGTGGCCCAGCTCACTGGAGGGATGAATCCTAGCACAGCAGGTTTGCTGAAGATACAGTGCCAAAATAATTGACAGTATAAAGGGGCAGCATTCCTTTGCTGCTGCCCTTGAATTGTGCTAGCAGTAAAATCGGACCAAACAAGTTAACTGGCCTTGTAAATAATGTAAACTTAGCTCTAACCTCGTGTCCTGCACAATAATGCACTTCAGCCTCTGGAAGCATCGATGGCGTGTGTATATTGTGGTTGACAGCGTCTTCAATGTGGACCAGTTTATATAAATTAGCGGCTTTATCTGATTTTGCGGTGGTCAAAAGCATGACTCTTACTCACTGGTGTTATGGTGAAAGTCGGGATTTGGCCCTGCAGCCGGGACTGGGGCTTTTGGAAGGCAGGTCTCTGTTAGAAAGCCTTGCCTTAGCCCATCAGCAGCAAAAACCTTTCCCGGGACTCCCCTCCGACCTCGGGGCACGTCTCATTAGCAGATTAAGCCCGGAGTTAAACGAGTCCTCTGGGAGCCGAGGATGCTGCGCCTGCCCCTCCAGCTGAACTGATTTTCCCAAGGTCAGATAAGGAGCTCTGTGACTCAGATCTGGAGATAAGGTTTGTTTTTGCAAAAACCCCGCTCGCGAATAAATCCTGGGAAAAATCTGCGCGGGGCGTGATGTCACAGCCCTCGCCTACTTTAAAGTTCATTAAGAGGAGGGCGTGTTGAGTTCCTCTGTCATCATAAATCTCTTCTTCCCTGTGTCCAGTGGCAGGAATCCTGCCCCGCTGCCTCCAGCAGCCTGGGGCGGCAGGGATTGCTTTCCCGTTCCACCTGCCTCCCTGCCCGTGCCAGCCCGGGGTCACCCGGAGGTAAGAGCGGGCTGGAAGCCTCGCAGCGGGATTATCCACCTCCCCGGGCTCCTGCCCTCGCCAATTTTCTGGTCAGTAACTCTCTGAAAGGAGAGCGTGTCTGTGCGGCCGGGAGGGGCAGGCAGGGGGAGGATGATGAGAGATGAAGGGGGAGAAGAAATAGGGGCTGGATTCCTTCCAGGGCGGAAAAGTGTCTGTCCAAGAGTTTATCCAAAACACAAATTAAATATTCCTCTATCCACCATTAAGTTCCCGTGAATGGGTGGCTGTGCAGCATCCTGACGTGCTGGGGAGGCAGGAAAACCGCGTCTCTCTTCTCCTTTATTCCTCTGCGTTTTCCTCTGTCCAGACAGGAACTTCTGTGTCTGTTGGAGTCATTCTGTCCAGGACTCGGCCCCCAGTTGGGACACGCTTGTTGCCAATTTAGAATTGAACTTAAAAAAGGGAAAGGGACTGGGAGCAGACTCGGGGGCCCACGTCTCATTCTGAAAATTGTGCTTCCTGGTAAAATGGACCATTTCCTAAACTGCAGGCCTGGACTCCTCGTGAATGCAGAGCAGGGTGAAGGTAAATGATGCCTTTCTTGACGTTGACTGAGCAAAGAATAAAAATTCCTGCTTGCGTCCAAAGGGAGGTGAAGAGCCAAGAGCTCCCAGGGCAGCAGCAGAACACAGACCTGGGCCCGCAGTCGCTCCTCGAGTCCACAGGGAGCAAGAAGGGTTTGTTCAGCAGCGCTGAGAACATGGATAATTATCCCTGATTGCACATATTGCAGGAGAGCAGAGGGCTGATGGGTTCGCAGAAAATCAGGAGGCAACAGGAGAGCGAGGCCCTAGAAAACATCAGTGAAACTGCTGCAAACAAGAGAGCACAGAGAGACGAAGCCAAAACCCTCTGCAAAGATGTTCAGGAGCAACAGAAGCCTCGACTGTGAGGCAAATGCAGCAACTACAGTCTTGCCTCATTGTAAGATCTGGTGTCCTGGGAGGCCGGAGGGAAGCCTGTGCCAATTCCATCTGGCCAGATGTAAGAGAGAAATTGAAAGTCTCACATGATCTCGTAGGAGCAGTCAAGCTCGAATTTGGACCAAAAGCACGTTGTGTTGAGTCCTGGGTTTTGTCCATCTGTAAAAAGTAGCCGAAATGACGGCAGGAGCCCTCACTTCCCACTGGCTCACCAGGGAACTTTCACCTCTCACGGAAGAATGGTCTTTTATTTACAGCTTCTCTCTTGTGCAGGCTGGAGCCTTCACCTGAGTGTGAACAGTATCAGGGCCACGAAAACTTCCCATGGAAAACAATCGGTGCTGAAATTAATGTTGTCAGCAGGATAACCAGCAAATTCTGCCTTCCCCAGACGGCCCAGATTTTAACGGGGTCACCCTGCAAGACATGCCTGTAGGATATTAAGGGTCCCAAGGAAACTGTTGGGGCATAAAAAAATATATCCAAGAGTTGCATCACAGACAGATGTTTTTTGACAGGTCGTCCTTTGCTTAACTATTCTTCCATGTACATTTCCTGACATCCAATGCATCAGTGGCAGCTCTTGGGAGTAGGAGGCTGTGGGGATGTTTGAAACAGATTAAAGAGAAGAGTGAGGGATCTACTTTTTATTTTGCAATAGCAGCATGAAGCCGTGGAGTGCTGGGGGTCTGAGGGCAGTTTCTTGCCTTCCTCCCCTCATCTGATACCTTATTTCTCTTTCCTTTTTCTTCTTCCCTTCCATCACTCTTCAATGAATCACTTAATTTTTTTGTGTTTGCATTGACTGATCCAACCCTCCAAAGAGCTGAAGTTCACCCTGATACGAACCTTGTGGGCATCAAACTCGATGTTTTCAGTTGACTTTTGTAGTGGTTTTTTATTCCCCTTTCCACAGAGCTGTAGATTGTGAAAGAAGCAGCAAGTGCCCCCGTGCTCATAGTTGAACAGAATTTTGTGAGGATTTCCTGAAAGCTTGTGAAATTTCTCACATGTTCTTGATTTCCCTTCCTCAAGTCTGCAGAGTGTGCATAAAAAAAATACCCCACAGTCTAGCCCTGAGTTCAGAAGTGAGTAAATAGCCATGGGTTTTACAAGCCTTGTGCAGATGCCAAGCCCTGATGGCCAAGGGTGATACGCTGAGGCTTTCGAGGCCAGGCCAGCGCCCAAGCTGCAATTTCAGCCATATGCTTTCCTCCAGCTTGTAAGTCCGATCGCAGCTTTTTCCTTGAAAATTACTTCCCCTGAGATAAGATTTCCCACGAAATGGCTCTGGCCCGTTTACACGCGCTCTGAAGTTGCCGGTTAACCAGTTGGAGAGTTTGTGGATATAAAATCCCTCAGTCCGGGCGTGTTTGTGTTCACAGATGTGCCAATGACTTAGAAACGGGATTAATTGTAACTGTAACTCATTTAGGAAACGGCTGAGGACTTGGGTACTTCTGCATTTTAGCCTTGCTTAGGCACAGGAAGAGCTCTTTGACCCTGCCAGAGATTAGTTTTAGCACCAGTTACAAGATAAGCTTAACTAGTCCTTAAAAATAAGTATGTTAAGCTCTGCAAGAGGTTTGTTGTGGGGAAGGAATACTGCATACAGAATAACTAATTTTTTTCTGGTTATCTTGCTGTTATTAAGTTAATTGCAGGGGTTGAGTTATGAGCAGTGATGTAATTTAGATTTGTGGCTTCCTGTCCTGTCAACTTTTGGAAAACTCCAAAGATTATTTAATCTTTAAAGTTTCAGTGGGCTTGTTTTTAAGCATTAAAAATCAATATATCAGATTCATATTCAATACACAGCAACTGGATCACATGTGCTTGGAAATAGCAATAATTTTGCATTTTCGATGTAACAGCCTTTTCTTTTTTCTCTTTTGGATCTTGCTGTTGGAGTCACGGAGCAATCAGCTGATGAACATATTCCATTCACTAATTTAATTTTTGCAGAATGACAGTGACACCATTCACGTGATGAATGCTCAGAAGACTTAGCTGAAGAGCAAAAGTGATAGATTGATTGATATGTAGAGGTCTTAGGTAACAGGGAGATGAAATTAGGAGCCTTAAAAGAAATAGAAAATAAGGTTTTATACTCAGAAAAAAAGACTGTTGTGGTTAAATCTGTTTAGCTGCAGGTTAATGTTTGAAAGACGGTGGTGGAAGCACCATCTCATACTTGAGACTGGTGTCTCACGAGGAAGAACAAGACTGGATAAAACCCCATGGTGAAAGTTTATGACTTTTCAAGTTATTTCTATTTCTGACCTCCCCAATGGTGTAGAAATGCAGATGGGGTGGGCTGGTTATGTCTCATTATCCATCAAATCCATGCTCCAGGGTCTGAATGTTTGTTCCATGAATATTCAGAATTTCCTTTGTACCCCAAGCAGGGAATCATTTTTGCTGTGTTAGAAGGGAGTGGCAGGTGAAACCTTGCATATATGGGCTGCAAGATAAATTCATGCTGGAGAATTCCGCCTTTAAAAATCTGTATGAGGATGAACACTTTAGTTTAAAATGCACCTGGGACACCGGCCTGAAATCAGCACTGCAAGTTATTACATATAATAAGCTGAAAAAATATGTTTTACTGCACCAAACGTAGAACAAATAGAGAACACAGCAGATATACAGGAAGGTCTGATTTTGGACTAAATTTATCTTTCTGTACATGTGTGTAGGAAAAGCAGGGGGAGATTTGAAATTACATGATGCAGAAAATTAGCCAAGTGTTTCATATATTGGTCATTTTAGGCTAAAGATCTGAGGGTTTTTGTGTTAGCTCGTGTAGGTTGTGAAGAACCAGTGGGACACAGGTACCCCTGAGACACTCATGTCCCTTCCCCGCGGAACAGAAAATCACTGCTAGTCTTAAATGAAGCAAAACTCCAGTGAAAACACATCAAGGACTTTCATCAAACTGTTGAAGTCAGGAGCAGGTTTTAATTATTTCGGGTTTGAAGCAGAAGCCGTTCGACCCTAACAATGAAGTTTCTCGCTGCAGATCATCCTGTGGGGTCGGACTGAGAAGTGCCTGAAGGAGACGGCGGAGGAGATCAGGATGATGGGCACGGAGTGCCACTATTTCATCTGCGACGTGGGGAATCGAGAGGAGGTCTATCGGCAGGCCAAGGCCGTGAGGGAGAAGGTCAGTGGGGAGCCCCCCTGGGCAGGATGTGAAAGGAGCGGCTGGGGGGGCTCAGCCTGGAGAAAAGGAGGCTCAGGAGGCACCTTCTGGCTCTGCGACTCCCTGACAGGAGGGGGGACCCGGAGAGGGCTCTGCTTCCAGGGAACAGGGACAGCACAACAAGAAATGGCCTCACGTTGCAGCAAGGGAGGTTTAGGTTGGATATGGGGGGGAAACTATTTACATTGAAGGGTTGTAAAGCCGTGGTGGAGGCTGCCCAGGGAAGTGGTGGAGGCAGCACCCCTGGGAGTGTTCAAAAACATGTGGATGTGGCACTTGAGGACGTGGTTTAATGGTGAACAGGGTGGTGGGTTGATTGTTGGACTCGATGATCCTAAAAATCTTTTCCAACCTTAATGATTCTGTGAATCTATGTTGGATGTGAAAAAAACCCCATATATTGGAAAAGAAGAAAGGTGACTGTCCAGACTGTGGCGTGTTTGAAGTGACCCCAAGGCCCTACAAGGCAAGAATGTCAAAAGCTACGAAAACAACAGTGCATTCAGGCCATAATGGCTATTCAGCTCTGATGGTCACTCTAATGGCTGATTTGTGAGATGTTCCTTGTCACAAGTAATTTGCTGTTCTTGCAGGTGGGTGACATCACCATCCTGGTGAACAACGCTGCCGTGGTCCACGGGAAGAGCCTGATGGACAGCGATGATGATGCTCTGCTCAAATCCCAGCACATCAACACCCTGGGACAGTTCTGGGTAAGATCAGCTCTTGTATCCCCTGTACTCACAACTGGGAAGGAGAGTGGCAGATTACAGCCAGAAGTGGCTGCTCTTAGGCCTTCCTAAAATCAGCCTGTCATGAAAACAAGAGGGAAAGAATCATGTGAGGGGCAAAGGCCAGAGGAACGAGGTTTAAAATAAATATGATTTTTCCAGTAGTAACTCAGTATTTGATGGTCTTTATTCCCATTCTGTGATTTCCAGTAAAACATTTGATGTCTTTTGAGAAAGCCCGAGCTCACAGGATGGTTTTCTGCATGGTGCTGTACAGGGAACATGGGACTGCATTGCTCAGGGAGCTCGTTCTATTTTGAATTGGGCATTAGTAACAAAAAAAAAAAAAGAGCTGCTTGTGATTTCATCCCTTTGCTGAAGACTTTATCCTGTATAAGTTCTTAAGCACTTGTCCTTGCCCTTATCTGGGTGTGCTGCTTATTTACGTGCTAGAAAAGATGTTATTGTGTTTCCACACAAACTTTGCCTGCTTAGAATCTCTCAGAAAATGACAAAGCAGCAAGGTCCTATCCCACTCCTTTCCCAGCATAATGAACAGAGCACTTTGGCCTTGTCTCCTTGTCATCTTATCTTTTTCAGTAACTATTGTTTTGTTGTATCTCTGCTGAACAGACCTTTTTTTTTTTTCTTTTTTTTTTTTCTTTTCTTTCAACTCTGTTGTTCTCCAGACCACCAAGGCATTCCTGCCGAGGATGCTGGAGCTGCAGAATGGACACATTGTCTGCCTGAACTCTGTCCTGGCCTTGTCAGCCATCCCTGGTGCCATCGACTATTGCACCTCCAAAGCCTCCTCCTTTGCCTTCATGGAGAGCCTGACCCTGGGGCTGCTGGACTGTCCTGGAGTGAATGCCACGACAGTGCTGCCCTTCCACACCAGCACAGAGATGTTCCAGGGCATGAGAATCAGGTCAGTCCAGGGGAACTAGAAGAAAGCATCTCATTTTAAATGAATCATCAGAATACAACTCCTAATTAATGCTTCATTTAGTTAAGAGAATTCGACGTCTCATTTGGCTGCCTGGGAACAGAGGGTCACTCTAGGCCACCTGGGACTCATCAGACTGGTTCCCTCAGTGTGCTGGAATAATCCTCCAGCCTGTTCTGAGGGAGACGTTGGATTGTACGGGGAGAAATAAAGCTGTTTTTCCCTGTGCAGCCCCCAGAGAGGGAGGGGAGGGAATCTGCAATTGAGGTCATGCAAGAGGAGCAGTCTACAAATTACTTGAGAATTAACAGAACAAGTTCCTTCTTTATTCATTGAAATAATTCTTTCCCACTGAAAGGAATGACAGCCACTTACTGAAGTGAGGCCACCAGTGCCTCCTTTTTACCTCTGTGCAGGAGAACAACTGATGGCTGACCAAATCAGTCTTTTAGAATGGACAAAATAACCTATTAATGTAGTTTGTGCTCTCTTAGTCAAGAAAATATGCAGTGTCAAGCTACTGCTGGAGCTGGGAAAAGCCTTATGCTTGGTATTAAAAGCAGTGGAGGAAAATATTTGTCTTTCACCTGTCAAGAATTTGAATTAAGCAAAGAGCAACAGAGAAGAAAAGGAAAAACACCAGCACTGAAAAGGCAGCATTTGGTATTGGTTTGCATTCAAATTAAGAAAAGCTCTGAATCAAGGCTCTGAATACATTCTGCCACTCTCCCTGAAGGCACCAACATGTGCATTCTTAACTGTTTAGGTAACCCAGTTAGTACTGGTTGGAACTGGGCTGTCTGTTTTCAGGCTTTTTGGCTGGAACTGGAACTTTCTACCTCTTCCAGCCTGCTTGGGGCGTGTTTGAAGGCCAGTTACAAGAGACAGTTTGGAGTAACAGGACTTAGACAGTGATATCTTAAAGGCAGACTTTGATTAACAAGTAATTATTGTAATTTTTACTCTTTTTATTCAGGTTCCCCAGTCTTTTTCCTCCCCTCAAGCCAGAGACAGTGGCGAGGAGGACGGTAGAAGCTGTTCAGACTAATCAAGCCTTCCTGCTCCTTCCATGGACAATGCATGTTCTTGTCATCCTAAAAAGGTGAGTATTTCCTTTGCCCAGCAACAGCCTGGCCAGGCAGGGAAGGTTTTCTTCCAGTCCTTTGTGTGTGTCCACCCAGGCAAACCTCAGGCTGACTGGAACTGCCATCCCGGATCAGGTGGATCATCCCTTCCCTTGCAAGAGCAGCAGAGGCAAAAGGGAGGCACTTTCTGAGATTGCCTTTGGAGATGTTTTCCCTGGGTATAACCCCTTTATGAAACAAGTTTCGGTCCCAAAATCTGGGTTTCTGAGGTCAGAGCTGGATTTGTGTCTAGGAAATTTCTTAACATAACACACGTGGTGAGTTTTGATTTAGTGAGTGACTCGTTGGACTCTGGGCTTCACATTGTACAGGATTTGTGTGCCATAAGGTCTGTCCATCCCAGCGGTATTTAGAGAGCATTGCTTGTGTTTTACAGCAATGAAACTATTAAACCAATATTTTTGTGTATGATTAGGACGGGAATTTTAAGATCCCTAAGGAAAAAAAAAGTCATAACTTCATATCCTGAAACAACCAAAGAGAAAGGACATTTAGCATTTTGTTTCCATGACAGTTTGTACTAAAGCCTTTGGAAACGCTGCTTCAGTCAGGAACTGAAACAAGGCCATGAGATTTCTGGGGAGAATAATTCCAGTATTGCATTTCAAATAAGAAAAAAAAAAATCACAATAAATGCTTTGCTCTGAATGTAAAACTTGGGATAAAAGTTCCCAGAAATTCTACACGCGAGAGAAAGGGCTGTAAGAATTAACGATTTATTTTCCATTTCAGTAGCTGTCAGGAAATTAGAGCTCTGTCCATACCTTAGGGTAAGGAGGCCACGTGTTTTGCACAACCAGATGGCAAGTTAGCCAGGGTACAGTATTTGAGAGGAATAAAACCCGACGGTATCTTCCGAGTCACAGCTTTTACAAGACCTATTTTTTTTTTTTTTTGGCTAAATATTTCCGCAGAGAAAGAGTAACTGGATGGAACTTTGTCCCTTTAGGCCTCCTCACAGCAGGACTCTGAGGCCTGTCCGGTCTGTGCGCTCTCACCAGCTGATGTTTGAGAACGCGGGTATTTTTTATATGTAAACGCATATTTACACGTCTCTCGTTAGGACAGACCGAAAGGGTTTGTGCCTCATCTGCTCACTCCCTTCCCGCTTCCCTTCCAGCATCCTCCCTCAGGCGGCACTTGAAGAAATCCACAAGTTTTCCGGGAGCTACACCTGCATGAACACTTTCAAAGGCCGGACATAGGTAGCCGGGCGGCGCAGGGACTGGTCCTCGGCGAGCGCGACAGCCCTGGCGGGACTGCGAACCAGCAGCCTTGGCTTTCAGCCTGCTCGTGTGATTTGTGCCGCCCCGAGGCAAAGCGTTTCTTGCGGGTCATATCCATAGTAACGTGACCTTCGCACGGGATTGAGGGGCTGGACTGTGGACCCTCGGAAAGGACTGGGCTGCGGCCCCGCGGGAAATGTTTCTCTGGTGTTTTAATTCTTTAGAGTTCGACGGTTAAATCCCCTCGTAGCTTGAAGATGTAATTTTTGTTTCTGAAGTGACTGTGGGCTGTCCCAGTGGAGAGGACACACACTTCGTCCCCTCTGTCTCGGAGGAAGCGCCTCTGGTTTCATTTCTGCTTTTCGGGGAACTGAAAAAGTACTTTGAGGAACTAAAAGTTATGGACATTTAACGGAAGTTTCTCTCCCTTCCTTTACTTTCCATCCCTTCCTTCACTTTCCATTCCATGATGGAGCTGTTCCCAGCACACCCTGGGGAAGGAGCAAACCTTGGAGCAGTGTTTTCTTTGCTAAAGGCCACCCAGGACTTCTGTCTGGAAGGACTGAGCTGGGCCCAAAAATTGTTGTTGTACTTCACCTGTGGAGGCTGGACAGGAAAGCTCAGGCAGCAGAGCAGTTCAGATAGTGGGAGGTTCTTTCTGTCACTGAACTCATATACGAAATTTGTCATTCTGAATTTTTTTTTGTTTATTTATGATCAAATATAAATACCTTTTTAGCATTTATCCCAGGTTGCCACACATGTAGGCAGCAGCACGCTGGGATGAACTAAATCTAGAACTAAAACTAGAGCCTGCCTGTACAAACACACATTCACTGACATAATCCATGCAGAGGAAAATCCATTGTATCAGCCTGCACAGTGAGGTGGAATAATGGTCTAAAAATAGAAGAGTCTGTACTGTAGAGCTCATGAAATGTGAAGTTTGGAAGCACAGTTAGCAAAGACCTGATTAAATGCACGTTGAATTCAACTGGGAATTTACCCATTGTGTTTTAGGGGCATTGAATCAGGCACTAATCAGCCAAAAGTGATAAATATGCCTGGACTGAGATGCCAGAGCAAGCCAGACACTATTTATTTTTGTAATGATATATTCTCTGTGACAGCCTCGGAAGGGCAACATTCCTGTGCCAGATGCAGCACTAGGCATAGGAACCTGGTGAGAACATGCTGGAACACTGCTAACAGAGGAATTCATGGAATTGCAGTGCAGGAAAGTAGCAGGCCTAACTGGAGACACCTGAATGAAGCGCCTCAAGGAAGGACATGTGATTAAAGGAGTGAATTTAGGGCTCCTGACTCGAATTTCGAGCTTTTCCATACATGTCCTGTGTGACCTGAGGCAAAACGATCATCTGAAGGAGCGCCCTGACCTGCAAAGCAGATATTTCTAGTGTTTCCCTGCCTCAAAAGTTGAAAGTTTGACTACCTAAATGTCTGCCAAAAGCTCAGCAAATTCAAATGCAACATGCTGCATAAAGGAAAAATAGTATTTGTTCAAGGACCAAGAGGTTCTACACGAAAATTTAGACAAGGGAAAAAACCCATATGCCAAAATATATCATTTCCCTAAAAGAGATCTGAGTTGCAGCAGACGAGCTGTGAGCTGTATTTGAAATATTCCTTTGGTCCTGCCGGGTAGAATGGAGAGTGACTGCTGAGGTGCCAAGGCGTGACTGTTGAAATCAGGTCTGACCTCGCTGCAGACCAGCAGATTTATCTCCTCTGGAGCAGTTCTAGGGGAAGGTGCTGCCAGAAGTGCCACTGGAGCAGGTCCCTCTGCCTGGGTCAGTGCAGAGCTGCAGCACTGTGCCAGCTCTGAACAGGTTCCTTACACTGCACTTTTCTTTGGAGTCCCTGGACGTCTGAGGCTCTCTGGGAGAGGGTGAAAAGAAACTCTGTGATTTTGAGGCCCACCTCAGTAGATGCTTTCAGTTTTATTTTTTGTCAGTTTTTTTGAGGAGGAACTCAGTTCATTGAAAACACAAAAGTGCCATGAGGGGAGAACCCTTCCAGGATCTGAAGGTACCAGGTTTATCTAGAGGGATGATTCCAACCTCCGCTGGTGCCCTCTGATCCTTTCCAGTTCCTCAGTAATCCCGATCAGGCATTCCAGGCTTGTGGCTGTAAGACTAAATAGAGCTGGTGGAAGAGCAGTGCCACCCCGAAATGAAACCTTTCTGCTGAGATTCTGTTTATTGGTGAATTTCTAATGCAGAAGTGAGGTAAAACCAGCACACTGAAATCCCAAGTTCATCCCCAAATCCCGCCCCTTGGATGGATCTGCTCTTTTCCTGCCCCACACAAAAGATGTTCCCAATCTTCGGGGTCTGTCTCACACACACACACACACTCAGTGCTGTCCGTTTCTTTCTAATGAATATAAACAAGTCAGAACGGAGCTGAGACTCATCATCTCGCTCCTCTCATCCACACACACACACAGAGACTTCCCTCTCTCTCCCCTCAGGGTCCCGGAGCGGCCAGCGGGTCAAATAGCAGTCACAGTGGGGGGAGAGGTATGCAGCAAGCAGGGAATAACGAGGAAAACATCGACTTTTTGCTTTTCAGATAGTCAGGAAGAGCTGGGGAGGAGCGTTCCTTCCCTTGGGAGTGCTGTGAGGTAGGAGGCTCTCCGTTCAGACGGGCTGGCAGACGGGCATGGATGCGCTGGAAGAGGGTTTTTTAATAGGCAGGCTCCTCTGGAATGCCTGCTGGGCTCTGCTGTCCCTTCCACATAAGGTTAGTGTTGGGTAATCCCGAAGTGCTGCAAATGTGGACAAGCTTTGTTGAAGCCTAAGGCCTTCTCAAAGGAATTTCCGCCCTTTGACTTATTTTAATTTTGGTTTTCCCCTCTCCCTGCACTGCCTCCTGCTCTCCACTGCACAGTTATTTTCTTCCCTTCTGTTTTCCTGTGTCACTGCTGCACTTTTCCGTGCCACCATCTTGAGGCCAGATGTCATCCAAGAGTCTGGAGTGAATCGGGATCGGGGTGTACGTTTATTATCCCGCTGGAGGAATCTGGGGGAAGCTGTAGGAGCAGGTCACAGCAGTTTCATAGGAAATTATTTTGCTCCAAACTATGAAGGAATAAAAGGGTCCTTCCCATCGCCTTTATACAGCAGATTGCCGCTGGTTTAATATCTGAATGCTGGAGGGATGTGAGCTGTTTTGGGACACGTTCCCCCAACATAAAAAGGCCCTATTTAAATGGGAGGATTTTTCAGTTCCAGGTGGTTTCAGAGGGGTGGTGTTTATACAAAGTGATTTTCAGAATTGGCGAGGCAGGGCAGGGAGAGGAGAAGTCCTTTGTGAGGGAATCTGATCCTTCATGTTCAATATTTCATGTTGTGGTTTTTGATGAGAAAAAAAAATGCAGCTTCATGCACCCCTCGTGAACTTTTAAAAAGGTCCTTCCAGCCCTATCCCTGCTGATGGCGTGTTTTTTAGCAGGATGATAAAAAGGAGTGAGCCCTGAGAATGGGAACTTCACCCTACCCACTCATCCATTGTTCTGCCGAGGTTAAAAAGCAGCAGAGTCCATCCCTCTAGTTCTTCTAGAACTGCACAGAAAGTGCCTGGGCAAGCGATTCTGATGTTTGCAAAGAGAAACTTGTTGTACTTTTATGTAATGTGTTAATTAGTGTGGGTGGGTATGATCAGATCTAGTCTTGCAAGCCTTTCCGACAACTCCCTGAACACTCCCACCTTCAGATATTAACAGATAGCACTGCACTTGCCAAGGCTCATAAAAACCCAGTAACAGCCTCAATGCAGGCAGAGCAGAAGTGGGTGCATTTATTTCAAAGAGAACACATGTGCCTGGAGCAGACATTAACGTGGCCTGGTGCTTTCCTCGAGCTGAAATGCAGCCGTTGAGGGAAGAGTACAGAGTGACCTTGGATCGTCTCTTCTGGTTTTATTTCTTCACGTGGCTTTAATAAACTTAACCTGGGCAACAGCCACTTTTTTTGACAGCAGTTGTTCCTAAGTCTGGGGTAAGGGCAAGGTTCTGTCAAATGCAGTCTTTTGCATTTTTCACCGAACAACCACCAGCCCCTGAGGAACAGAATATTCTGCACTGTTTGTAGCTCTCACCTCCCCGGCACTCAGATCCTCCAGCCTGCTGTGTTTGGAGACTGAGCAAACCTGTCAGTCACCAGCAGCAGTTCCACTCTCTAGGGAACAGGATCCTCTTTGTCCAAGTGCCTTTCTGAAGGAGATGTTGTGGGTAGCGGCAGCCACAGATTCGGTAACATAAAGACACGAGTTAAAACAGAACTTCACCTTCTCCCTGCTGCTCATTGTCTTTCATCCAGTGTTTCCTGTGGGAAGCTGGCAGTTCAGATGCTTCTTGCCCCCCTTCCCACCCTTTATTCTACTGAAGTCACCCCAGCACCTTTCTTCAGTACCTTCGGGGAGCTGACAGCTTCAACACAAACAACCCTGTCTGTCAGAGCAGCAGGGAACGTGTGAGGTGAGACCAGAGTGTGTCCTGATGGAGCTGCCCCAGCCTGCAGACCACAGGTGGGAGACACAGGACACAACTTGAATGTTCCCCTGTACCACGGAAGGCAGTGATTCCCCTCCTCTCCCCGTTCCTGTCATCTTTCCTTTAAAAACATAACACCCTCTTTTGTTCCTGGAACAGATCCCTTGAGCAGAAACACACACTGACCCAGCCTGCCTGGACTGGATACAGCTAAAAATCACAGACCTCTGGGGAGACAATTTACATCTTCACACCTTCCCAAAGAGTCCAGAATTACTAGTTCTTTGCTCTGGGCATTGTGACTTACTAATGCAGAACAAAAATCAAGGCAAATATATGTGCTGATTTTTTAAGCATAAATCTAGAAAGGAACAATTCCTCCTTGCATGAGGGAAGAAAGCACTCTAACTGGAGCTGGGGAGTGATGAAGAGTAAGTAGGGGAGAAAACAAAATACGGGATAGATGCCATCTTAGGGGGGAGTGTGATGGCCCTAAACAGGCGAGACGCCACCTTAACATTCCTGGAGTTATATAATAATAGAGGCCTGTGATTTCCATCCAAATGCAGAGTCTGTAAAAGGAGTGTGCTGTTACTCCTGCTCATTCCAAGGGGTCACCGTGCCCTAAAAAGCAGACCATTAACTCTGTGCCTTGCTGGCTCAGAACACCCCGATAGGCTGGTTCCTGATGGCTGTCTCTTGGTTTTTTTGAGGGAGGGAAAGCAGCACAAACATGTAAAAACAAGGAAGGGTCACTGTGACTCACCACTCGCTTTTTCCTAACCAGCTGCAAGGGCCATCCATCATGCCCATGGTTTTACAAGGACCTGTGGTTCTCTGGCTTGTGTTAGTAATTGTCCTGACCTGGTGCTTCTCGGTAGATGTGCTTCCATTTTCTATTTTTTTTTCCGAATCAGAAGCATTTTGAAAATTTGATTTTTATTTCTCTGAGCCTGTTGCCCGGTGTATTTTACAGGCTCTTCACAGGCAGGCATCCTAGATACGAAGTTTCCCTGTCTGTGTTAATCAAATCACAACGAAAGAATACTTTGGGGCGTAGCCACCAGCTGCTCTGCTGCCTTGGGCATCTCTCTTGATCTCAACAGTGTTCCCAGATACTGGCCTGGCACATGGCAGCGTTAACATCAGCTGTAAGATAAGGAGGCAATTCCTTGCTATCTTTCCCAGGAAAGTCAAACCTGTTAGTGCCTTTATGCAGAGAGAGGACTGAAATAAGTGCAGGGTGATAGAGTTGCTGGGATATTTTGGCTATATGCAAAATGCTGTCGTATGGAACAAGGGTTTGTAATAAAAAGGGCTCATCTCAGAAGAATGTTTACTGAAGATGGAAAGAGCCCTTGTGGGAAACGAGTGATACCTGAACACACAATTCCTGTTCCCAGAGCCTGCTGGGAATGCTGATTCCCTGCAGACAGGGCACGGGGAAGTCAGTTCACTCCCTGCAGCTCTGCCAGGTAGCAGCAGAGGTGACAAGCTCGTTGTCTCTGCTCTCTGTCTCTGCTCTCTCAATTGTTAAATGTAGAAAAATAGGTGCTTTTCAAAAAAAAAACCCCATCCATCAAAGAACAAGGCAAGTCTTTGTGTGAGTGTCAGCCTTAGAGAACAGAGTCTCAGATACCAGAAAGAAGCCACAGCATTCCCTACCTGATTCCTTGAGGTCTCAGGCCACATGTCCCCTGGTTAATAATAATAATAATAATAAATTTGGAAGCGTGTGATTGACTCAGTTCAGCCATAGGATTAAACAGAATCACACATCAGCCTTTGAGCTTTTGCTTGTCCTGCTCCTTCCCAGCAAGCAAAACCTTGTGTTCTCTTCTGGGCTGCAAATTCATAGAGAACACTTGTGGAGCCAGGCAATATTTTATTCCCATTCCAAGGGCTATGCAAAAGGGGAAAGAGACACCAGCAAGCACTATCACGTGTGCTTTGGGGGTTGAATAGTGTGTAACTTTCAATATTCTGGATATTCTGGAATATTCAGTAGTAGTGATCTGACACGTTTCTCAACTGCTATGGCCAAAAAACCTTCACCCACATCAACTGTTATAAAACTTTTGATCCCTAAACCACATTCAGCTTCTCTGTTGGCCTGTTGTTCTAGCTGAGCTTTAGCGTGTTAATCAGATGATCAAATATAGCCTTGAATTTCTTTAGGAGGGATCTGAAAATGAGACAGAAAGTAGTAATTTAAAAAAAACAAACAGTGTTGATGTGCAAAAGTTTCTACATATATGAAAAACCTCATAAATCATTTACAAACAGCTCAGTTTAATCATTCAATAGACTGTTCTGCTTCCAGCATCCTCCTGACCTCATTCTGATTGTTTGAAACGCACACAGTCAATGCATCTTCATTCCACTTTTAAAAATAGGTTTCCTGGCACATCTCCGTTCAAACAAATTCGTAAGTTTTCCTACATAAAAACCATCGTTTGCTTTGAATTCAGACAAGAATTCTCAGCTCTGGCTCCCGACATCGATCATGAAAATAACCTTCATTCTTTCAAACTCTCGAGCTCGGGATTTAGGAGCAGTGACACTTTCTGGCTGGAGATGTCACATTTCCTCTGATGGAGTAGGTAGAGCTGCGATATTCAGTATTTCCCTTTAAAAACCTCTTCCTATTGCCAGTCAGAGCCAATGGCTCCTGAAGGCACAGAGCAGAGGGAGGTTCTGTTCCATCTTTCTCCTGACCCGAGTTCTTGCAAATGAACTCTCGGAGAGGAGCTGCTTTTGAATGAGCCACAGGAGCCATGCTGAGTTTATTTTAGTTGGGTTTATATTAGGTCCGATTTCTGCTGATCCCTTCATTTTTCATCATTTGGTCTGTCTCTCCCAATTGTTCCCGTTGGAGAGGACTGTGCTTGGGGAGTTTCTGAGCCAGAATGCTGTGCCTGCACCTTGTTCATCTCTGCGCCCTCCCTCCAGGCGTTCTCTCACCTGTGCGCGCCTGTGTCCACACCTTCTCAGACATTAACTCTGCAAACTGCCCTGAGTAGCTCCAGATTGGCTTCCTTTGAAGCCCGAAGTGTAGCAAAACCCCAGAGAGCTGTTCCTGCTGCCTAACGAGTTCAGGGCTGCATGTTCTGTGTTACACCCACGGCCTCTGAGTTTGAACTGGGAAGGACTGGTGGGGAGTGGGTGGCCAGAACCTCATTTCATGGTTAAGGGGGAATATAAGGTGAAAGTCATCTGGTGAAAAATAGAAATACGGTGCAAGCCCCAGTAATCAGCACCGCTGTTTGCATTTACCACTCAGAAATATTAAAATAGATTATTTTAATGGCTCCTCAAAGCGTCCTTTTGCAGTCTAAAGTACATCCATCCTCTTGGATGTGCTTTAAGGCTGGATGAGCAACTCATACTCCAGTGATCTTCCTTACAGCCAGCAGTGCTGCCTGACACGGGCAATTCCTGCTGTAAAATCCGCCTGTTTTCTTTCAGGGGATTATTTTTACATAGACTCCTTTCAGATTTTCACTTACCAAACACTTGATGGTTCTCGAGCAGTGATTTGCTTGCGAGCTGTTCCCCCTAACTCCCACTCTGAGCCCTTGCCATTCATTAATGTATAAGTTTTCCTGTGGAACTGGCCATCCAAATCACATGGTGGCTTTGCTTTCCCCTGGCTGGATGCCTTCCAATCCCACAGAAAGCTTTCTAGGGGCTCCAGCATGTCTGGTGATGGCTGTGAGATGGCTTCTGGCAGCAGCGTGAATGCAAACGCATATTTGAGCGTGTTCTCATGACATTATTCCAATCCTGTGATCAAAAACGTGCCTATAGACATTTTCAAGGGGGGAAAATAACTTGGGACACCGTCAAAAGTGCATTTGCCTTTACTTGCAGCAGAAAATTTGCGCAGTTTGGTTTTGTTTCTTTCACTCTCCGGCCTCAGATCATCAAGGGGAAAATAATCACACTGGAAATCCTGGAAATAGTTGGCTGAAATAAAAGTGACCTCCTGTCATCAGGGCATGATTCCACACCAGGGGAACGGCATGATGATTTTTTTGGATTTGTGCATACTCACCTCTAGGTCATTTGAAAAAAATAAACCCACCAGTGGACTAGAGGTGTGCTGCCCCTGAAATTTGGGAAGTGAACAAATGCAGCATAAGCAGAATTCCTGCGTGTGCAGAGAACGCAGGTGCATTAGCAGGAAGGCTGAGCTGCTGCTGAATTCAATAATTCAGTTCACCTGACGTTCCATGGTCTGCCTCTCCACTGCTTTGGAGAACAGATCTGAAACTCAGATATATTAAAACTGCCAGCACAGTATTTTACTTTCACCTGTGCAAACCCGCCCCTGCCAGAGCAGTTCCACTTGTTACAGGCACTGGAAGGGGGGCACAGAAAATTGTACAGTCCTGCCTGGTGTCACACAATGAGACAATTTATGATTTCACTGATGGTACAACCATCTGAGATCCAGGTCAGAAACACTGCAAAACACGGTATTTGCCCACAAATCTGCTTAATTATTTCACTCTGTATAATCAAACCCTGGTGGCAAATCTCTAATCAGATTTTCACACTTGTCCTTGACCCGTTAGATTAGATTACAGCTTCCTCTTAATGCCATAATTGCAACATTTCCATGCCTTAAGCCAAAATAAGGCTTGGAAACCTGGCCCTGTGGCTGCTCCTGCCCAGGGATGTTCTGGGGAAGGGGGGAGGTACCTGCTGTGCTGAATTGGCCTGGAAATCACACAGAGGCTCTGAGGGTTTGATCACAGAAATGTTTGCTCGGGGGCACTCACGATGGGCTTTTTTCTTGGTACTTTGAGCAAACTGTAGCCTTTGTTTGCATTTTTCCCTGGGATGTGTTTACTGTTCATTTGTGCTGCACATGCTGTGAGAAATTAAGCCATTATGTCCATATTTTTTTTTCCTTTCTCCTGCTTTCATTCCTTTTATCCACCCCACCCCCCCTTCAAAATCCTTACAATTCCTTTCATTACTTGATGCTAACAGGGCAAAAGAAATAAATACTTGAAAGAAGATCCAAGCTGTGTTTCTGTTTGACCGCGGAGCTGCTGCGGTAACCGAACACCGGCCTGCAAGGTCAGGAAAAGAGAGGAAGGAAAAAAAAAGGAAAACTGCCCAAAATCTCAGCCCTCAGCCCACAGGTCGTGCTGACTGCTGCACAGCGATTTCCAGCCCCGAGAGCTGAGCAGTCGCTCTGTAAATCTCCGAGTGTTTCATATACTTTCCTTGTCATGTGGCCGTTAAGTTTTATAACCTTTATATTTCAAGGGGGGGGGAACAATGAACGTGAATTCCTTCGAAATGCCCTAATGGATCCCACATGCGGGCCATTTTTTCATATTTTGGTTGCTCCGTAGGTAGCAAAGTGGATGATGGTTGGCGCTGGCCACAGCCTGGTCAAGATTCCCACTGCTCAGTGCCTCCCTCCGGCTCCCGCGGATTCCGAGGTCACGATGGAAGGAAGCGCCTGGGATTTGTAAATGCCCGTGGTCCAAAGCAATGACAAAAGTCAGAGGGTCCACAAACAGTCAGAAAGTTTTATTGGTAAATGACACGCTCAGATGGAAATTGACCTGTAAGCATGTGGCAGCGGGGTTTGGATAAAAGGGGTAGGGGGAAAGGGAGGAGGGAAAGGAAGAGATAAATTAAGGAGGGAAGGAGGGAAGGGATCGCCAGCCCTGGTTCCAGCATTGATCCAGCTGATGGGATGTCAGTCCTGGTTTCATTGTCAATCCACCAGGGATGTTCAGGGTCCTGGGGCACTGCCTGGGCTTGGCGCAGGGACGCCTTTTTATGGACAGGTTTGCCCACCCTGGAGATGAGTTTCTCCTTTTCTATGTGCATCAGTTCTCATGCACAGTCCATTCTTTCAGACCTTTCTGGAAATGGGTTGGAGGCTTTGGGGGTCTTTGGTGGGCTTGATCCCCCCCCCCTACAGTTCAGGCCCACTTCTTGGCCTCGTCCCTGTGCTTGCACTGTGCTGTGCTCATCTCCAGGAACTACAACATGTTGGTCCCAGGAAATTTCTGCCCTACCTCTGCATGGCCCCTTCTCCAGCCACATCTTGTTCCTTCTCACGGCACTTTAGTACCGACAATCCTTGTTTGGCATCACATCCATCCTGCTGTGGGTGTTTGAGAGGGGCACCTTTACCTGCTGGGATCCTGCATCCCAGGGATGGGCTGGGGCTGCAGCCGCACCTGCGGAACTGTCCAGAGCGATGGGAAGGGCGGGACGTGGCTCCTTCCAGGTGAGCCCAGAGGGGCTGAGAAACCCCCCAACGGCCTCAAACCCAGCGAGGAGCGGGGTTTGTTTGCCCTCATCGCCCCCAGCCCGGGGAGGGGGCCGGGACCCCCTGGAGCAGGGCCCGAGGTGGGTGTGCAGAGCTCCTTATCGGTTCCTCAGGGACTGTCGGGGTCCTGGGTGGGGTTTCTCTGTCTGGGGCTTTCACTTAATTCGTTTTGGATTAAGCGTCATCCCCGGAGCTCTCGGTGAGTCTGACCCTCGAGGACGGACGGGGTTGTGTCCGAGTTAATCCCGTTGTGACACGGGCAGTGAGTGGGACTGTGCTGAGCCTTGCAGGGTTCGTGTCTGTGAGGGTCTCTCTGTGATCACGGAGGGAAAAAAGCTTCCTCAGGAACCATCAGGAGCCAAAGAACCCTCCCGAGAGGCCAAAACGGTGAATTTCCAATTGCTGCCCTGTTCCATTTTCACAGTCCATTTTAGGGGGGAGGAGACAGTGGGGTTGTTGTGGCTTGTTTGTTTCTTGAGGGGTTTTTTTGCTTGGCTTTGTTTGTTGTTGTTTTTTCCCCTCTCACAAACAGCAGAAGCCTTTAAGTAGGATATACAGGGTTGGATACACCGAGATGAGGACATTGATTTCTTTTAAAGCTCGACCTGTTATCTTCCCTCCTGTCTGCTGTGGTTTCCCAAGTGAGAGCTGTTTCCCTCTGGGTTTTCACAAGCTGGTCTCTGCTGTTCACAAACGCTGGGGGTTTTGGGCTTGGCCTGAATTATTAAAACAGCGCTGTCAAGTTTGTGCCTTTTTTTTTTAAATTAGGCGATTCATAAACTGCACCTGTAAACAGTTTGAGCTGTTCAGTTCAGCTCGCCTTTAGTTGTGCTGGAACAGCTTCTTTTGAAGTGTTTTTGCTTTTCTGTGTGGTGGGTGGAAGGAGCAAACAACTGGGACCTGTGGCACCTGTGACTGACTTTATCTGGCACCTGCTGTAGCAATTCTGCCCCTTTTTACCCACCTGTGATGAATTCTGCATGTTTGGAAGAGGTGTTAATGTCCCTACCAAAGGCTTTGGAAGTTTGCACAAAGAACTGCTTGTATGGAAATGACTGTTGTCTGTTATTTTAATACTTTAATTATCCTGATACACTGGTCAATGTGCTGGTCCTGCTGTTGAGAAATACAGATACCAGGTGAGCTATGCAATGTGGGCTGAGGGTTTGGGGTGTGTATCCTCAGTTTACTTCTGCAGCAGTTTGAAGTCTGATGTCTTCCTAACAACCTTTCTTAGCAACTTTCACGCCTTGAAAACGTGCAGGGTTAGGTGGGGGAGTGCTGGGATTTTTTTGTTTCAGAGGACTCTCTGTGAACTGGTATTTTGCTGCTTTGGTGGGGGAGTGGTGAAGTTTGGAATGGATGGTGTCACTAAATTAGTGACCACACCAGAGCTGGGCCAGTCTGCACTGCTACCAGAGAAATGTGTCAAGGCGAGGTCATCCAGTGACCCTGAGAAAGCAAGTTTAATATTATTCTTAGACCACGAGGAATTTCCACTTATTGTAGAGCTGTCAGGCTGTTTCTGCCCCTCCAGTCGGTGGGACAGGAACTTTGTGTGTGCGGAGATACTGCAGTGGAGTTTGGGGCACTGTGATGATACAGATTACAGAAATAATAAGCTGATTGAGAGAGTTTCTGCTGGAGCTGAGGCTGCTCAGGTGCATCGAAGCCGTGGAACAGCTCTGGGGGTTCTTTGTCAGGTCGAAAACGATAACGAAGTTAAGGTTTACAGGAAACATTTGTTCTGCTCAATTAGCAGAGCCTTGAGCACATCCTCGGTCAGCCTCTCACCGAGGAAAAGAGTGCCAGCAGGAGGGTATAGAAGCGTGTGGATTCTTGGGATTAAACATGAAAGGGAGCGGCAGCTGCTCGGCGGGGCCGGTCGGTGCCCGGTCCCTGACGATGTGCCCGGTCATTGAGAAGCCCATCAAACGGGCTTTGTGCTGCCCCGGGGAGCGTTGGGAGCAGTGCTGAGCACAGCGGGAAAACACGGAGAGCCTGCCAGAATCTGCGTGTTCCCGGGCAGTTTTTTCCAGCCGTTTGCATCACCGGGGCACGGCTGTGACGCGTGGGGCCGAGAGGTGATGGGGAAGGTGTTCACCGGGAGGTGAAACTGGTGCCCTGCAGGGCAAGGGGAACATTGAGGGGTTCGTGTCACTCGCTTTTTTGGGTACAGGGGTTGGGTGGGAAAGCTGTAGATTATCAGTGAAAGGGAAGCTGCTCAGCAGCTTCTGAGCAGAACCTTGTCTGTGTTCTGCAGGGTGAGCAGCTTATGGGCGCATAAAGGTCCGTGGATCAGGGAATCCTGTTTTCCAAAGAGCAGCAGTAGCACATCTCCCTACCCCCAGCCTTTCCTCCACTGACTTCGTGGGACTGGGGGTGAGAAAAACCCTTCGGGTCTCCGTGTCACTGCAGCTGCTGCCCTGTGCTTTGTAAAATGTGTGTCTGTCGGGTTCCTTTTGAGGATCTTGAGCTGCAGGAGTGGGATAACGGACATAACTGGGCTAACTGGTACCTTGGAGATGGTGGGAGTGGGAGCTGTGTGCCAGTCCCCTGGCCAGGGCTGCCCGAGGGGATCAGGGGTCCATTATAAACTACTTTAGGAAGTGTTGCATCCTTGGGAGAGCGAGCGGCGGGGTGCGGAGGAGGAGGAAGGGTGCAGGAGGGGTGTGCCATCCAGCCTTGGGAAGCCTGATAAGCTCAAACGCCGTATCAGGCAGTGTTGCTGACTGTAGGGCTTTTCTGTTTGCTCCCGTTGGAGCTTGGAGCATAAATAATGATTATCTCTGCAGCGCGAGGGCTCTCTCTGTGCTTGGCCCTGTGTCCCAGCCCCCGCTCCATTGAGCAGGGTCAGGGAGAAGGGAATTAGAGGCGGTGTCTTTGGCTGACATGAACCCGCTGGGGAGGGATGAGAGGAAGGGGGTCTTGGGGGCTGGGTTCAGAGCAAGGTTAGCCAAATATCGGATAAATTAAGCAAGAGAAACAGACAGCTCAGCTTGCAGTGAACTTTTCACCCAGCTAACCTGTTCCTCACCCTGCATTGCACAGGTGGAGTACGACTGGAGCACAACCCTTGCTGTCCCTGCCTCCCTGTTTGCGGGAGTGTAAAGCCTGGCCAAGGGGAGAGCAGGGACTGCAGAGGGGGCTGCTTGGCTGTTTGGAATCTGAGAAATATTATAGTTCTGATTTCTGTTCTTCAGAACCCTGGAGTCAGCACCACTAATTGCAGAGGGGTTGGTTGTTGTTCGCTCCAGGGTACAACGAGGACCAGTAATTTCTGGTCATAGAGGCTTGGGAAGAAATTCCATACTGGAGAGGGCAGGGAACAAATGAGAGTGTCTAAACAGGGATGATTAGAAGATTCTTTGTGGGGAAAATGCAAGACTGGTGGGAATTCTGGTGTTTATTTCTCTGACTTTTCTTCTGCATTTACAGTGCGAGTAAATACAAATAATTGCTGACAGATGTTGTACAAACACAGCATTGTGTTAACCTTTAAGGTTAATTTTTTTTTTTTGGTTAATAATAGATATTGATAACTCGACATGGTGCTCTTGGCTCTTGCTCACATCAGCTCTGTGCAGTGGGCTCTGCTCCAGAGGTGTGTGTGGAACCAAGAGCTGAACTTGTTCTCTTGATCCTTTCCCAAATCCCCAACTGCCTCCACTCCCTCTCCTCCCCAGAAAGCTCTAAGCAAGTTAAAGTTACTGCTTCTTAAGCAGTTGCTCCATCACAATTGGTGAGGCCTGAAGTTTTGGGTATGTTTTTAAGCCATTTTTCTCTTCTGTGGTGTGGCAGGTTTGTTACTGTCCACAGGAATACCTGGTATTACTTCAACCTAGTTTTTAGGCTAAAAGCCCTGTGCTGAACTGGGACTCTCCAGTTCTCCTCTAGTTTCCCTTTTCCCTTTTTTCCCATTGTGGGTAAGGAGGGTCTGAAACCAAGAACAGCTGCCTAATGCACAGCATTTACAGGAGCTGGGTCCTGTATTTTTCTCTGTGTGCCTAAATTCCATAAAACTGCAAAAAGTAAAATAAAAATTCCCTCATAGATTCCCCCCTCCCACTTCCTTAAGGAGCTTTTACTGTCAGTGCACTTCTGGATGGGAAGTGCTGGGAGCTGGGTGTCTGAAAAGGGAAGAGCACTGTATAAACCTGGAGATAATCCCTGACTTCAGGAAGCCACGAGCCTTCCTGGAGCACTGAATGGTTTTGGGTTTGCCTCCTGCTCTGTCCCCACACACAAGGGTGGTTCCTACCCCCCCCATTTTGGACCTAGGAAGGAGCTCAGGCTCTTCTGGGACTAACCTGTCAGTGCCAGTTCACACACAGCTCCTCAGCCACTGCCAGCTTGAGGTGTCTGGCTGCAAAGGAGCACTGACAGCACCCAGGATTTTGCCCATCAGATGAGAAACAAAGGGAATAAAAACTCCAGTGTGGTTGCTGTTGAGTTCCTGCGCCTGTTGCTGATGCTACTGGTTGTCGATCCAACAGGTTTTCCTCTCCTGCAGTTGTTTAAGGAGACAAAAGGAGTTGAGACAGGGCAGCACCACTCTCTGCTACCCTTTCGCCTGCAAGGACAGGAGCTCTTGGGTGGGTTTGATGAGCCCAGAGAACAGACTCTGTTCGAACTCACTCTGTTGTTTGCTTGGTTTGGGCTGTTGTGTTGTTTTGCTGGGTTGTTCTGGTTTGGTTTGGTTCCCTTGGGGGGGTTCTGGCTGGCTGATTTTACAACCTGTAGTTTCGAATGCGAATTCCACCACTGGGGAGGGGACAGGGGCAAGGACAAGGTCAGTGGTCATCAGATAAATGAGGCTACTCCTTCTCCAGCAGTTCAGGCAGATTCAGCAGAGCTCTAAGTAACATCATAATCTTGCTGAAGACCAATTTGCTTGTCTGATCTGTCACAGTGTGTATTCTCCATAAAACTTGCTCCCTTTTCCATGCGCCGGTGAAGTTTCCCAGACCAGTTTGGCCAATCCTGTTGTGCCTCCAAACCCTTGTGTCGTGGCAGGCTGGCTGCTTCTACTATATTTCTTACTGCCCCTTGAGTGACATCATTTAAATGATGAGGCCCTGAGATGATTCATCCCAAAAAAAGATCTAATAATTGTTACCAGTTATTCAGATCAGTATTACCGATTTCCCGCATCCTCCCACAGGTCCCTTGAGCTCCCCCACCCACTCGTTTTTCATAATAATTCCCAGGCTTTTCTGGCTGCAGGCTCGGGATGCCCTCTTCTGTGTCAAGGTGTAAGTGTCTGGTTCTCCCCAGAGGAACATTCAGGGCTTGGCTGCAGCAGCTCCGTGTGGGCAGATCCGACCTGGAAAGGAGCTGGGGAGGTGGAGGGAGCTCCAGCGAGGCTTCCAACGGTGTTTGCAGCACATCCCCTGCTCTCTGGGCTGGGCTGGTGTTGCTGGCAGGCTCTGAGGTGGCCGGATCAAAGCTCAGTGAGTGATGTGTGTGCAGGCTGCAGAGCTGGGGTGCCCAGGGCTGGCCTGGGATCTCTGGGGTGGTTCTGCACAGCTCTGGGATCACTGCACGCTCTGCACTCAGGGACAATTGCGCTGGTAGCGACCTCATGTGCTGCTGCTCCAGTTTGTGGTTGTAGTTGTCTCTTCTCTCAGAAATAAAGATCCTCAACTCGTGAGGCTCTTTTCTCCAGCACTGTGGCTTGAAATCTGCAGTGATTTCTATGGTCAAGAGCTGCCACTGAAAGCAGCTGTCTTTTCTTCAAGCAGCTCCTCAGTCTTGCTCCTTTTCCCCCATCATGTTCCCTTTTCATATCCCAGTGCGTTTTTCCTGTATCTTGCCTGTCTGAGACCCTTCTACATATGTGGGTTTTTTTTACCTTCCTCACTCATTCTCTCTCTCAGTAATGTCTTCTGTTGGCAGGAACACACTTGGTTTTGCCCAGAGTTGAGATGGATCTTGAGTCCAGAGATGCAAAAGGGTGAGGCTGCATCAGTTCTAGGTGCCCATGGTGCAATATTTGAGAACATCTTGACAGCAGCTGAAGCTCTAAAGTTGATTTTGGAGCTATTGTTGGTTTTGTTACTGTCTTATGCAAGGCCTAAAAGAAACTGTGGACATGGATCTACAGAGTTGCTCTCCTCTAAGCAAGGAAAACAGCTTCACCCTTCCCATTTGTTAGCCCCAGGGTGGGGTCTTGGTCTGACTCTGGGGGGGTGGGAGAGTCACTGGGTTGAAATTTGTGCTGTCAAAAATCCTTATACGGGAAGTGAGGAGCCCCTTCTGGTGTGGAGCTCATTTGTTCACTCGTGCTGGGAGGGGCTGGGGTGGCAACAACTGAAAACGAGGATGTTCTCCTCGGTATTTGAGGGAAGTTGGTTGTTTTGCAGATGGTGGCAAGGAGAATGAAAGGATATCAAGGAAACAGAGCACAGAGAAAAGGTCTCAGCAGAGGACCTCTTTGGATGACTTATAAAAATTCAGTCCATTTCCTAAGATTCCAGGCTTTTAAAGGGAAAAAAATCCCTCTTGTTTTAGACTTTCCTATGGAGGAGGTACGAGGATATTTTATAGTATTAAATAAAGGGATCTAAAGTGTCATCCATACCTTGCACAGGACTCCTGGATATTCTAGCGCACCTACAGATAATTTTGGTGGCTCTAAACCGTGCAAACAAGTAAGATGATGACAAGGACTGTGGCTTCTTAGTCCTGACCCTGCAGCCTGTGCAGTTCAGCCCCAAATCACCCAACAGCTCTTGTGGAGAGAACCGCTTTCCGTAGCAAGCCCCGGTGCTGGATTTGTTCTCACGGTGAAAAGTCTCGTGTTGGCCCAGCAGAACTAGCTCCCACAAAAGAGCAGCAGAGCTGCCCCCCACCCCTTCTTCCCTCCTTTCTGGAAGAGCAAGTGGATTTCTGGCTGTTCCTGTGCGTGTGTGCAGCGAAGCTGGCACCGACCCCCTGCTCCCTGGGCAGCCGAGGGCAGGGAAAGCTCGGCGTAACCTTCGGCGCGTTATTTATCATCGCTTTTGCGGCCCCCTGGAAAACGGACTTCGGGGAGATCCCGTGAGCCGACGGTAACGGCGAACACTGGGAAAAGCCCGGGAATCAGCAAATCCATTGTGCTGCGCTGACAGAAAGATACTGTTACAACACACTTTAGCTGCCAACTTGCTGCAGTCACTCAATCCATCACGGTGGGCTGCGGGATCACAAGCCAGTGAAACTCAGCCTGGCGTGTTATTTTAGTCTTACATGGACTGTGAGATAAACGGGGCATGAACCGGCCCCCTGGCAGGGGGTCGACCCCCGGCGCCCTCATTAAAGTGCCAATCAAAAAGAGTAATGGGAGGAGGGGGGGGGGGGGATGGAAATCTGGCTCCTCCGGCCCCGCACCGCGCTCGGTCCCGGCGACTCCAGCAAGCCAAGGGAAACATTTCCCTGCTGAACAGGAGCCAGCCCTCCAGAAATGCCTCCTCCCCGCTCGGCTCCGAGCGCAGGAGGCTCGCCCGGTGTCCCGCTTTGTGATGGGAACCTGTTCCTTCCTGCTGGCTGGGCAGAGCAGGGAACGGGACGGGACGGATCATTGCCGGGCACAGCCTGGAGAAGGTGTGGATGGGAAGAGTCATTGCCGGGCACAGCCTGGGAAAGGTGTGGATGCGCTTTCTGTGGATACACAGGCACTGGGATTGTGTCCATCGTCAGTCAGTGGTGTGTTTTCCGTCGGAAGTGGCTCATGGTTCAACATTTGTGTGTGGAAGGTGCAGTGAAACCTGCTCTCTCCCCACAGCAGTGCAGTTGCCCCCCGAGAGCATCACTGGGTTGTTTGCGTGGGCAACCAAGTTTTTAGCAGGGCCCGTTGCAGCAGGAGAAGCCACAATGGTTTCAAAGTAAAGGAGAGTAGTCTTAGACCAGATATAAGGAGGAAATATTTTACAATGAGGGTGGTGAGGCACTGGCACGGTGTGCAAGGTGTGAACGTGGATTCCTGTGCAGTGTGGGGGTTATTTCAGCATTCCGTGGGAACCTGCAGCAAGTGGATCCCGCAGGAACAGGATGATCCTGGGGTGAACTCAGAGCTCAGGCTCAGGCACGTGAGCAGTGCTGAGGTGCCTCTCACCGATGGCTGATACTCAGACAGGCCTGGGAGCTCTGCTTTGGCAATGGGTGCTTGTCTTTGAGACTCTGAGTGCACCTGACCCTGCTGTGGGAATTCCTGGGTGGCCTGGGATGCATTCTGGGTGGTATATAAATACCTGTTCTTCTGCAGGGTGATTCCTCTGGTGTGTGCTTAAAGGAGAAGGCAGAAAGGTAGCTATGAAAAGAAAGAAAGGTGAGTGAAATTGCTTGTGCAATGCGCATTTTTAGTGTTTGAAATCGGGAAGCTCAAAGTGGGGGAGTTGGCTCTTAAACCTGCTTATAAATGTCAGCTCTGCTGTGATCTCAGTGTGATTATGACCTTGGCAGCTGTTTGTTTTTGCTCTCAAGGTTTTATCAGCAGCAGAGAGTTTCTCCAGGTGGAAACTGGTTTGGTTTAAAATACTATTTTTTTTTAATGGGCAGGATGAGCAGTTGGGATTAGCGTCAGTGAAGCAAAATGTACAGGTAGTAACTGGTGTCGTGCTGCAAGACCAGAGAGCGACCACTGAGAGAACGGAGTGAGTTTGTGTTGTCTCTATAATCCTTTGAAGACTCTCAGTGCAGGTGCTGTTACCCCACAAATACAGATGTGTCCTGGCACAGAAGGTAGTGCTGAAGAGAACTGCACATTTCTGGGATGTTTACCTCCAATACTGTTTCCTCCATACTTTGAGATTAAAATAAATCCTGGAGAAGGATGAATGGAAGGGCCTAGAACTGCACCTTGGCGGAGGGAGAACATCCCTGGTGGTGCTGCTGTGTCAGGGCTCTGACCTTCCCAAGAGCAGGCTGGGGCAGAGTCTGGGCCTGTGAATGGTGGGTCATTTTAAGGAATTATTTGATTTTTTTTTTTTTTCTCTTTTCCCCCTCCCACCGAACCTCCAGGCAGACACATGTTTTTTTGCTACATCATTATTTTGATACCCGGTGGTTTGTTCTGCTGGTTGTGGGTTGTTTGCCAAGGGCCTTGGAGCAGCAGAGCTCAGGAATGGTGAGTCACCCTCCCGGGGCAGAGCAAATGTTTGCTTTTGTGGTGTCTGGAGGGCTGAGGGATGGCTGGTATGATGGATTTCTCTTTTATTTGTTACAATTCCTCTCCAGCTGCAGCGTGCAGGGGACTTTTGGTTTGGGGTTTTTTTTTGTTGTTGGTTTTGTTTTTTTTTTGCTGGCATTTTCAGAAACCATTGTTCTGCAGCTCCCGTAGCAGCCCTTGTCCTTTGGGTGACCCGGCCATTTATCCAAAATGTAAATGCACATGGAAGCTGTTTACTTCTCTCGTGGCCTTTCAAGGCTTTTGAGTCAGCCCAGGGCAGGCTGGAGGTACGAGGTTGTTTTTACCCTCCACGAGAACACGTTGTGCTGGGCCCAGGGGCAGGCACTGGAGTGTCAGATGCAGGGAATAAAACAAAAATAAACCCAATCCACAAGCAACAGACGCCCGTGTGACACTGGAGCCTGATGCTCTGAGGCAGCACAAGTGTCCCCAGGCCCTGAGCAGAGCTGACCCAAAGCAGCTGCTGCTCCCATGGAGCTGCAGTTTGCTCCCAGGTATTTGTATTCCTGGCCCAGGATGTGCTGCGGTTCTGCTGAGAAAAACACTCAAAAAAAAAAAAAAAGGGCTATTTTTTCCCTGGTGTTTGTCACTGGTTAATGGGTAACCTTTTCTTTCTGGCAGGAATCCTTGTAGGATTCTGCCCTCTCCTGCCTCTGAGGCACAGGCAGGGCTGGTCCCAGTGCCCACCTGGTGCTGGGGTTGCCTCACGTTCTCCCAGTCCAGAAAATCTGCTGCTGGAGAGCCATGAAAAGTCTTTGCTTCAGTCAAACTGCTCGGTGTCCTCTTAATATTTTCTCAGGCAGGTGGGTTTGTGCTGCCCTGAGCCCTTTTTCAAAGCTGTCAGACCAGTAGCTGTAAGAAAAGGGCTGCAAGAAAGTCAAACCAGTAACAGCAGTAGGAAGTGGTTTGTCCCAGCCCTATATTGGATAAAATTAAGGATCATAAGGTGGAGTCAGAGTGTGCTGTCAGCTGGAATGCTACAGCAGTACTGGGGTCTGAAGCTCTGGGCACATTATTTTATTTGATTTTTTTTCCCAGAAAAATAAGTTCTTTGTAACAACTCTGCCTTTAGGAATAGAGCAGTTTGGAATACAGCCTTTGCTTTTCAAGAGAACTTTAAATGTATGTTTGGTGTGTATATATTACAAAAGCAGTGCAGAAGCATAGACACACACAGTTATTCTTTGTTAGAAGAAAAGTTATGTAAGTGGATTTTGAGCAACTGTTGACTTAATTAAAATGTGTTTTGAGTTTGCTTTGGTTTTTTTGTTGGTTTTTTTTTTGCTTAATATCTGTGCAGCAGGCTGTAAGCTGAAGAGTGTCACTGAAACCTGCATTTTCAGAGCCAAGTGCCACAGGTGAAATCACTGTGACCAGCAGACTGAGGCAGGTTCCTCGGAGGAGAAGAAACAGAGCAAGGGCCTAGAGGAGTTGTCAGCTGAGTGGATCGTGCAGTGTAGGAAGCAGGTTGGTACTAAGCTGTGTTTCAGAGAGAAAAAGAAGTTAAAAAAATATACATATATAGTTGGGCTAAGACCTTAAGGTATTTTACTGAAAAAGAGATAAATGGTAAAGCATCCTGCAGTCCAGGGAATGAGCGGATAGATCCAAAGGTCCTTGTCACTGGGAAATGGATGATTGTTTCTTGGGTTTGAGATGTGGCCCATTTAGCCACTTAAGCTTCTCCCCACAAAAATGTAAGCACTGCATTGCTCTGGAAAACAGCCCTGGGGACTGGAGCTGCTGGGATGTGTCCTCACAGTCATTTACTGGGAATCTTCAGGAGCAGAGGGCAGGGGAGGATGTTGTTCACATTTGCCCTGTGCAGGAACACCTCAGTACAGAGGCCGTGTTGGAGACAGAACTGTCCATGAGCCAGGAATGATGTCAATGAAAAGGGTATTTCACTGGGAACAGCCCACAGTGAGGTGCAGAGGGACGTGGAGAACTTCACCCCTGGCTTGTGTGAAGCGTCTAAAAAGTTACTGAGTCTCCTTCCTTCCAGTTTCTTCTGCGACTTTAGAAAGTGAAGCCCTTCCCTTTCTCAAGAGGCAGCACGTGCACAGATAAGTTGTCTCCGGGCAGGGGAGTCAGACCTGGTTGCACTGTCAGTCACTGGGGAGGGAGGTTCCAGCAGTGACAGGGGTGACGTTCCCTGGATTTGTACAGCTTGGCAGGAGCTCGGGATGGCCCACGGTGTGCCAGGCAGGGAGGACAGGAGACGGAAGGGAAGGAGAGGATAATAAAGTAGAGGACAGGAAAAGGGAGGGAAGGACAACAAAGATAGGAGAGGATGGGAAGAGGAAAGGGAAGGGGAGTAGCAGAAGAGGAAGATGAAGAGAGGAGCTGTCACCACCCACATGTCACATGTGTCACTTCCCTATTGTGTGAGGCACCTCTTTACCACTTAGAGACAGCTCTTCCTTCCTGCCCCTGCTGAGCTGTTAGTTCATCTGCTCTTTGTTACACTTGGAACAGGTTTTTTTACACGAATGAGATCCATTGTCCACTGTGGCTCCCTGAGTTCAGGGCACTCCAAGGGCGACAGTTCAACCACTGCACATCATCTCTGCATAAAATGGTTACAGACCCCAAGTATTCAATCCGTCCCTGTAAGTGCTCAGCACAGCACTGAACCGCTCCTTGTTTTCCTTCCCCACCTCCAGCAGGCAGGTATTTTACACGAGTTCAGAACTGGTTTCATTCCGACCTTCAGTACCAAAATACTCCCAGGTGCCTTTATGAAAGGACTTTACTTTCAAGTTAATCTTTTAAAGCTGCAGCTCAAAGGTTTACCAAGTAACTCAAGGTTTACCTTAAAATTTAGGTTACTCAGCACTACAGGAAAGCTGTAACCTGGCACCTCCCAGGGAGGGACACTGAGGGTTCCAGTTCCTGTGGGTTTAAGGACACTCATTCCTCATCTTCAGCGTGGTTATGGTTAATGAGACAAATATCAATTTGATGTACAAAGTTGGAAAAAAAAATGTTACTTTTATTATTTTAAAACTTTACTTTTGAAGATGTTGTTGTGAAGTCAAACAAGCTGGTGATTTCCTCTCCTCCCCCCCCTCCCCAGGCACCATTCCCTGCTCCCCCCAGCTCTAAAACCCTCCCTGCATCTGAGAGAGGGGCAAACCTGAAGTTAGAGATTCCATTTCCAAGGCTCCTCCCTTCAACTGTTTTAGAAACAAGTCAGAAGGAGGAGCCTTGAGGTGCACACTGTGAATGTAAAACTGGATTAGTGAGTCCTCACTGTAATATTCACCAAAATGCAATTTTTGTTAAAAAAAGAGGCTGACATTTCAGTGGAACACCAGGTCTCTGTGCATTCACCTGGACCAGTGAGTTAGGAGAAAAAAAACCCAACAAAAATCCCATTAAACTACCCCAACCTATGCACCCTTCTCACAGTGTTAAAGCTCCAAACCACAGGCCACCCGTGCTCCAACAGCTGAAATTAACTCTTAATTTTATGTTTCAAATGTTTCTTTACTTTCCTGCACTTCGAAAAATCAGTTTTCTCCAGGAAAAAAAGACAGAGAGAGAGGAGGGCTCGTGTCAGGTAGTGCAGTACGACTCAGTAGAGCTCCTTTAATTTCTTTACACAGTAAACAGACTTGGATTTATACCAACACCCGCCTGCCCGCTCGTATTTACATGGACACTTGTACATATATACATGTTAGCAAAATACAGGGCTTCTCCCAGACCCAAAGCTGTGTCAGCTACACCTCTGCTACACACCTAGTGCTTGAAAAAGAAAAGCCACCTCTCTTTGTTTTCACTAAACACTAAAATTATACTTTTTTCCTTTCTCTGGTTCCAGCCTGGTGCTTGCAGGTCACTCTGGCAGTGAGGAAGGGGTTTTTTCAAGAGTCCAGCTCGAGATGTTCTTGATTTTCACTGAGTCTCAGCATCAGCTGCTGCTCGTAGTAAAGGCTCTTTGCATAGTTGATTTCTTGAGACAGCTGTACTGCCAGGGCTTCTGATTTCACTTTCACCTGCAGAAAGAAAGGGGATTTTCATTTCCTGCCATCAGCTAAAGCAGAAGAGATTTTAGGTTTGAAGTGAGGGGTGTCAGTGGAGATCCCTTCTTAGAGCTGAGACAGAATAAGGAGCAAGTGGAGCACCAGGTTCACGCAGACAGGTATTTGAGGGTGAGAGCAGGAACATGTTACCATATCTGAGGTTGTTTCCTTTGCTCCCCCTCCTACCTTTTATCTGGCTGCTCTGTTTGGAATGTAAACTGCCTTGGGTCAGGGGTGAGCTTGTAACTGGGCCTGTAAAACAGCCCCTGAGCAACTACTGTAATGGCACAAAAAGCCCTGTAATGGGCTTCAGAAGAGAAAGCCTTGATTAACTTTTATATGCTTGACATAAACACTGTTTCCAGTCTTAGAGACCTCACAGAGAAAAAAACACCACAAGTAGGAGATGAGTAAAAAGCCAGAGAAGTACCCAAGTTCCATTTATGTGGTAAAGGTAAAAGCCTTTCACAGGTAAACACATGGTTCTTCCTGTTACTTTTCTGCCTGAAGGAATATTTTAGGGTTTGCCTTTCTTGAGCTTTCTCAGGAGTTTAGGGAGTGCCTGAAGTTGGACAGTAGGAGAAGGTTCTTCCCCCAGAGGGTGGTTGGGCACTGAACAGGCTCCCCAGGGCAGTGGTGCCAGAGCTCCAGCAGCGTTTGGACGACACTCTCAGGGACAGGGTGGGATTGCTGGGGTGTCTGTGCAGGGCCAGGAGTTGGACTGGATGATGCCAGTGGATCCCTTCCAACTCAAGACATTCTGATTCTTTGCCCTCTACACTCACTGAATCCTCACTGGCTGCTCCAGTGCTGACGGAGCAAACCCTCGGGGCACACGGAGGGCAGGGGGTGCCAGGAGCTCACCATGGGTCTCTGCTGGGAGGGGCCCGGCATGGCCACCCCGCTGCTCGTGTTCACAGCCTTCTTGGTGAGCTGGATGTAGACGTTGCCGTGGTCCTTGGACACCAGGCAGTGGTACAGGTCGTCGTACCTGACCTCCAGGAAAATGGCATCGCGGTCCGTGTAGTCGCCGCTCTTGAGGAAGTACACGGCCTTGGAGGAGATCAGCACACAGTAGCTGTCGATGTTCTCCACTGCTATGAAGCTACAACAGGGGGAAAAAACAAAAATTATTGCCTTGGAGCTAAAAGCAGCAAACTAACCCATGTCTTCACCTGTTTTGAGTGACCTCCTGGAGTCTGTCAGAAGACGTGGCAGTGGAACATGTACAGTTCATCTGTGTTCAATTTAGGCAGTTTAAAAGTGGAGCTGACGAAGGACCCTCTCACCTAGTTACAAAAAGATCATGCTGTAAATCAAACATTAGTGCTAAATGCCTGGTGGCCAGCTTTGGGTATTTCCAGGGCACATAAAAATGTCCTTTGACAAGGTTTAGGAAGAGTAATTTCCTTGCACTGGAGCACTGCACGTCCTGATGCTGAAGCTTAATTGCAACCAACTTCAGTTCCAGGGCTGCTACGTGAACGGTGTGCAGATACTTATGATGGGAGCATTATCCTTGTCCACACTGTAACTCTCCTGTGCTTCCCCTGGTCCCCCTTCAAAACACAAAACAAGTTGAACCTGCTGCTGGGATCAGTAGCAGAAAAGAGAAATTAGCTGTTTAACACGGGGTGAGAGGTTAAGCAGCAAACAGGTTTCCCCAGGGAGATTAGGCTGAGTGATGAATAGGAAGAGGGAGAGAAGAGTGAGTCAGGAATATTGAGAGTTATGATGGCTGAAAAGGCTGGGGTGTAAAAAAATAACCACAAGAGATGCAAAAGTGCAACGGATGTAGCACACACAAATGCTTCTGCCCCGCTTCTGATTTACTACTGAAAGGAGCCTCATTAGTGGGGTTTTTAAATGCTGAAAAATTCAGCAACTTGCATGTGAAATCGTAAGTGGATAGAATAATGGAGTGCTAAATAGAGTAATAAAGCTCTGCCAACAGCCCCAGGGTTGAAGCACATCTGTAAAAGGAGGATTCTCCTGCTGTCAGGCAGGTTCCCAATCCCTGCCTTCTGAAGCACTGCTTATCCAAACCTGAGTGCTGCTGCTCTCAGCCATCCTGCAGAACACGCCACTGCCTTGGAAACCCATGGAGTTTGTCACTACTCAGTGTTTTTGGTGGCAGAGAAGCTTCTCATCTCCAAACCCACCCCTGGCTTGGCCATTTAATTAACACTGTGCACAAACTACTCTGAGCTGTAGCTAAATAAACCCATAGCTATAAATGGAATGTCAGTAGCCAAAAATATGGCAAGAGGTCAGGTCATGGTTTCTTTTTGTGGTGTAAAAGGGTGACTCCAGTAATTCTGTATTCCCAGTCCTCTCAAAGACACTGTTCTGCATTGAACTTGCCTTTCCCCCCTCGCCCCTCTCACACACTGAGAAAGGTGCCCCCACCAGTTCCAACCCACACCATAATCTCAGTCCTGACAACCAGCCTCAGTAAAAAGGGCCTCTTAGAGTTTTGCCAGCTCTACCCTTGGACAAAGCTCCAGGATAGGATAAATTGAACTGTGTTCCTTTAAGTAAAACAAACTGGGGGAAAAAAAAAAAAAAGGGGGGAATTTCAGCTCAAAGGAGCCCAGGTGAAAGACAACATTAACAGAGGCCCGGAAACCAGCAGCTGCCCCGCAGTTTTCTACCAGAGTTCAAACACTTCAGGGGAAGGTTCTGCCTTTGAAATTAGTTAAATAGGATGGAGAGCGACATTTTTTATGAAGTGTCACAGAAATCTTAATTTAGACCCAGAGCAGCGCTACAGCTGCAGAGGAACAGCCTGGACAGGCACATCAAACAGCCCAGGGTTTCACGGAGAGCCGGGATCCGACGGGGTCACGGTGCCACAGGGACATCCCCCGGGGAGAAACTGGGCACCAGCAGCTCCTCCAAAGCCCAGGGAAGCACCCGGGCAGCGGGACTGCAGGGTTGTGCTTGCTCCATAAGAACAGCAGATGATGTGTCTGCTTTCCCAACGAGACTTTTACTGGTGTCATGTATATATTGCGAGGAATGGAAACAGAGGTCAGTGATTTAATGGAGAAGCCCAGAAACATTAGCTAATTTGTAGTTCAAGCTCTGCATTTTGTTCTGAGTTTGAGTCATGCATCATTACCCCTTTGCTCTTGCCAACTGTTACTTTCTTCTCAGTGTCTAGTTCTCAAAACAGGTATTTTTAACCTTTTCAGATACTACTTAAGGATACAACTTTTTGAACCTACCTACACTATTAAAAATATCTCAAATTAATAAAATGAAAAATTAAATGAAACATGATCCAGTAGAACAAAGTAGAAGCAACCAGATCTCTGGAGAATTTGTGGGTTTTTTAACAACATCAGGAAGTAATTACACAATATTTTCCAGAAGTGAAACAGCGAGCCTAACTGGAAAAAAATGTGGAAACATTTAGTTAGAACAGTAGAGCAAGGTATTAAACCCCCTTTTATGGATTTAACTCTGAAGGAAAATATGCAAATAATCAGGTCTTTAAATGTGTTTCTGATTATGATACTAGGATAAAAGTCAGAGGCATAATTTTGTACTTATTTTCCATGACAAGAAACACTGTGTTCCTGCTGAATGATGTTCCTGATGGCAAGAGTCACAGTGAATGAACAGTGGGACTCGATGACAAAGCCCACTGCTCTGCTCTGGATCTTTGTTGGTCACAAATTGCTCTTTCCATTCCCCCTGCCCGAGAGCCAGCCAGGCACAAGGACCCTGGAATGGGATGGCAACAGGATAAACCAAGTGTAAACTCACAGGGCCCACAAGCAAGTGGCAGATGGCAAACTCTTCCTCACAGAACCTGGAGTGTCCCACAGCTTCAGACCTGCCCAAGGAACTCTGGGGACACTGAGGGACCCTGCTGAGCTGGCACCTCCCTCTGCAGCTCCTCCATCAGTTCTGCCCCTTTGCCTTGGCTCTGATGGGAGACAGAACAGTCTCTGACACTCCCGACTGACCCAGCTGATCAGTAACTGTGGTGGAGAGCAGGTAAGGGATGAACACTGCCTTTAGACCCCCATCCATCAAATTGACCTCTCCTGTACAATCATGGAATCATGAAGGTTGGAAAAGCCCTCTAAGATCATCGAGTCCAACCACTCCCCCAGCACTGCCAAGGCCACCACTGGCCCATGTCCCCAAGGGCTACATCAACTGCTTTTAAAAGTCCCTCCAGGGATAGGGTCTCCACCACTGCCCTAGTGCTTAACAACCATTTCCATGAAGAAATTTTCCCAATATCTAACCTAAACCTCTCCTGGCACAGCTTGAGGCCATTTCCTCTCCTCCTGTCCCTTGTTCCCTGGGATCAGTGCCCGACCCTCTCCTGGCTCCATTCTCCTGTCAGGGAGTTGCAGAGAGCGAGAAGATCCCCCCTGAGCCTCCTTTTCTCCAGGCTGAGTCCCCCAGTTCCAGACCCTTCCCAGCTCTGTTCCCTTCTCTGGGAACACTCCAGACCTTCTTGTAGTGAGAGGCCCAAAACCGAGCGCGTGTCTGCGTGTCTGAAGCAGTTTTAGCCGCCGTTCCCCACAGACACGACAGTACAAACAGAGCAGTTTAAATGGCTGTGTCAGTCAATACTCACAACTCATCCTGGATGTTGTCTGTCAGCTTGAAGAGCTGCTCCTGTCCCTCAGCTTGGCTCTCCAGGTACCGGGGCAGGAGCCCCTGGGGCCCCCGGCAGCACCGCGGCTTCCGCACTCGCTCCGCCTGCGTCCTGCAACAGAGACACAGAGGTGACCTGGGGCAGCCCTTTGCCTCCCACTGGCACCTGTCAGCACACACAGCTCTGCTCATTTTGACACATGAGGTGTGTGTGACAAGGCCTTCAAAAATCCGAGGTCTTCACGGACAACTGTATGGATCCTGGAAGACCTGCTCTGGAAGACGTGTCTCCATCTCCGAGAAGTGTCTGCAGTTTTCTTCTACAATGAAGGGGTTAGTGGCTAAATTAGTAGGAAGAAGCAACCTAAACTGAGTCTACTGTCTGCAGATTTGGGGTCTATTTATCAGCAGAGCTTTACTGATTGGACTGTTTCTTCTCAGTGCTCTACAGAAATTAAAAGTATATCAAACTAGAGAGAGCTGTTGGACAGTGCCAGTAGACTGCAAATGGAAGGGTTGTGGAAACAGGAAGGTGCAGTTAAATTAAGACAAAAGAAAAATCCTCGTTAATAAGCATCTCCATAGCAGGGTTTAACACATTTTACCTTTCTGAGTGTCCATTAAAAACTGGCAATAATAAAGGCACACACGTGAGGGCTGACAGACATCAGAGGTCAGTATTGGCCACAGCACTGCAGGCTTTGGTTCCTCCCTGAGCAGTATTTTGTTAAAAAATAATACCCTGAATTCCTTCAAGCTCCTGGAACGCCCTGCCCCTGAAGAGTTGTGTTACAGGCTGCCGAGCCCCGTCCCTTCCCAGCAGCATCACTCCGGGGCTGCTCCCTGCTATTTCATCCCTCTTCCAGGCTACTGCTGTTCCTGATTTCCCAGCCAAATGCACCATTTTGGATTAGTGCTCTCTGCTTCCCATCCTGACTCTTCGTAAAGACCCAGCACGAGGAACTGCCTCCAGCCTTTCTGATCCGGAGGCAGGAGGAAAGTCCCACAGAATATCACCTTTGCTTTTGGAGCTGCCCGGCATCAGCACACAGAGCATTTGCCTTCTGCTCCTTAGACTTCTTACCTGCCCCCTGGGTTTCTTAGGTCTGAGCAAGATTCACCTGTACTGTTGTCTTTCTGAACCAGAGGTGAATAAACACATGCCTGTTTTTACGTATTTAAGACTCTTACAAAGCAGTCAACCAAAGCATGTGTTTGCCTCCATGAAATGCAAAATGTTGAGGCGAAGTTCCAAAGAAATTAAAAGAATTCCAACCAGTGTAGTTCACTTTTTGCTGCTTGTCCAACTTCCTAACTTCCCAAAGCAGGAAAATGGCAAGATATCACTGATCCAAGAAGCCTCCAGCAGCTGTTAAACCTCTCCATGCCAACCACAGTTTCTACTGACAAGTCTAAGGAGTGTCTGCAGTGTAAGGTGGGTTTTAATTCACTATTGGCCAGCCAGTAACATTTTGCTGAGACAATTCCCATCCTGCTTTCAGGAAGGTTGGATAAGCAGCCCCTTGGGAGTGAGGAGCAGCCGCGTGCAGTGGGTGTTACATGAACCACCCTTCAGATAAACGTTCACCTGTGCCATCTTCTCTAATGTTCTGTGGTACCTCGAGAAGAAGCACTGCAAGCAAGACTACCCTAAAAACGGGAATAAAATAGGGCCTTTTAATCCCATAGGAACTAGGACAAGTGTGAACACGGGTTTCTAACGTCTGGCAGGTCAGAGAGGAAGTACCAGTACTATAAAGGTACTGGGCACTACAGTGGATTTCTGGAAGGTTTGGCAGTTCTGAGCTGTGGTTGGTTTGTGGTTGGTTTTAGGGTTTGGTTTTTGTTTTTAAATGGAAGAAGCACTTCAGAGTACAAGTACAGTGCTCGCTGTCCCCTCCGTGCTCAAACATCCATCCCGGTGATAACAGATCATTCCCATCTCAGTGATAAGGTCGGCATGCCTTCCAACCCAGTGCCACTGGTTCGAGCCTAAACTGCTTTGATTTAGTCCATCACCCCCTTGGCAAACTGCTCTGTTTGGTCTGCACAGCTAAAAACATTCCACACCACTTGATTTTTTTAATCTAAAAATTTGTTCTACTGTCTCGAGTTACGTTCTGTAAATAATAAGCAACGCTGATGAAATCCCCAAAAGCTGCAGATTTGTAAAGCAGAGCGAGTGGTGGTGCCCACATCTGGGTCCCATTACCCAGGCACTCAGCAGATCTGCTGATTCCTTTTTAATAAGCACACAAAGGCAATACAAGGCAGGAATGCCCTCACGTCTGCCCGGCACAGCAGGGAGTGGTGCTGCTGGATGGAGCCACAAAGGGCTTCCAGAGGGTGTCGGGAGGTTGAGGCCAACACGGAGCTGTGCCCTGCTCAAAGCTGAGCTCTGGAGTTCTCATCCAGCTCCCTGGGCACTCTGGGACCAGGGCATGGCCTTAACTGGTTGGTGTTTGCTGAGCAGTTCACAGAATCCTTGGGGTTCTATCTGGATCAGTTTTAAGCCAGAAGTTTTGTAACCAAACACATCACCAACCCACTGATGAAAGAAGTGGTCAGGTATTAGTGGGGATAATTATTTACCAACTTAGGTTGAGAAAACCTGTCACAAGTTTTCCAGAATCCCTTGGCCTTGTTCTTTCCCTCCACATTCATCCCTACCAGGTACCCTCCCATCAGGTTCACACCACCAGGTCTGTAGATGGAATTCCTGCAGAGGTGCATAAATACACAGTGGTTTTGAGAACAGCAACTGTTGCTCATCTTTGAGGGTCTTCTGGACCTAAAAAATGTCCCTGAAGTGTACCCAGACTGCCCTGACAAAAACCTTAAAAATAAAATTCAGAAGGCATCAAACTCTGTGTATCAACAGATGCTGGTCTGTTAAAACAAACCACCCCACTTCTAAAATGATTTAGAAATTATTTACAAATTTACATCTCTCAGTTTCCTCAGTATCACACCCAGAATAATTATTCACAATAAAACAACTTTAGGAAATGAAGCAACTTCAGAGAGAAAACGGACAAACCCCATGACTGACACATTAATCACTAAACTTGGTTTAAAATATGTATCTGGGGAATCTCTCATCTCTCCTCTGGGTAAGAGAACAGCACTGGCAACTACAAATCTGTTCAAAAAGCCAGCCTGAGCATGGACTCCCCAAATCCCGCACAAACAACAGCTCTCAGTGCAAGAAGATGGAATTCTGACTCCTGAAATTAGTATTTAATGGACCAGGCTCCTCATGGAGACTTCACTGGCTGCACCCCCTGCCTGCACCCAAACCCCAGGGCCACACCTGGGTGTGCCCCCAGCCATGGGCACCTTCCCAAGGGATCCTTGGCCACAGGGCTCTCCCCCACACTCTCTAGGAATCATTTCCTCCATCCAGACCCAGTTCATGCAGCCAAAACTTCCAGCAACTGTCACCAGCAAAGGTGTGTTCCAGTCTGACCACCTTGTCAGCCCAGCCCAGTGAAGCAGTAACTTACCGGTTCTGGTACAGCTCAAAATCAGTCAGTGTTTCCATTGTAAACTTGTTTTTCCAGGTTTGCATAAAATTTATTGCCAAAAGCCTGCTCTGGACTGTAACCTGGCACACCGACGTCCAGCCTGGGAACAGTTTTTATCCCCTTGTAATAATTATAAACCATCCTTAATTCAAACAAAGGAAAATGGCAGGTACTGCAAGACACAATTTTCAATAACTGCTGACTTTTTCAAGAAATAGTATCAAACTGTTCCTTACTTGGCTCTGGGAAGAGTCTGGTTCCTAAATACAGGGAGTGCTTTGTCTGAGGGGGCTTCAGTGCATTTCAGACATTAAAAGTGACTTAATCTGATAAGGTGATTCTGTGATTCAATCTTCTACCACAAAATACACAACTAAAGTACCTGACACACTTGCTGGAGTTCCAGACTGAGCTGCACCTGCAGCTTCTATTGGGATCATCATCCCATGCACACGAGACCCATGAAATGTAGGAGGAGGAGAGTGCTTGTGTCAGACGTGATGGGAGGACACCAAGCAAAGCACCCTCACAAGTGCCAGAGCCAATTAAGTGCTGAACAACATCTGCCTTAAAAACTGAGCTCCAAACTCAGCCAGCACGGCCACCAACTCCTGATGCTGCAGCTGCACCTTGGGGGCACACGGAGAACAAACGAGAACAGACGTGTGCCACGTCTGACAGGGGCTGTTCTGAGCATCACACCTCCGCACAGCACCAAAAAGCCACTATTTCCACAATTCCATCCTCGCTGGTGCACTCCAGCAGGAACATGCCCTGGATTTCCTGAGCAGAATGGGGACAGAGAGCAGGATTTAATGTGCCAGGTCTCAGCCTTTGAGATTGGCCTTGGGCCTCATCTCAGGAAAACCTGGGGCAGTCTGGATTCCATGTTCCCTGGTTGATTGCCTCCTGCCCCGTGCTGAACTTCTGGGGTGCAGCTCCCAACAGGCAGGTCATTGCCTGATCCCAGAGATCCGGCACAGCTCTGCCATGGGATTCACTCCCTGCTTCCCACACAGATGCTGTGAAGGTGTGTTCAAATGCACACACGGTGCAGTCAGTTGAGTGTTGGATTTGGCATCAGAATGTCTCCCTTAGATGCAAGAATGTGTAAAATCCTGGGCCAGACAGCTCCCTGCTGACTGCAGATCTGAGGAAGCTCATATGGGCCGTTGATTCCAGCAAACGCATGGAATATACTGTGCTCGTTAAATGTGTTCCCAAAACGCTCGTTTCAGGCAGAAACATGCAAATAAATGGTGCCTGGGGTTAAAACCTCCCACTTACAGTCAAATCCCTCCTCTTTGGAGGGATCTCCCAGCTCAGATGCTGCAGACCTTGAGCTGACCCGACGTGCCTTTAGGAGGATCCAGTGTGCCGAAGGAGCAACTGTTTATCAGGGAGGTTGTTCCTGCCAGCTTCTTGGACATGGAGCTCTTCTCCCCCTTCCCCTCTTCTTTTGTACACCAGACCGAAACCAAATTGAGAATTATTCCCTGGGTTTATGGTTGTACACAACCTCATAAGGCTCCAAGTTCAAAAGGAGGCGAGAAGGGGGTTAAGACACAACATTTAATTACGGCATCCATGTTACAAATCCAACATGTCCATAAAGTGTACGTGCTTTTATTCCAGACAACTGCCTTGCACTGACACCACCCATACTCTGGGCATCAACCTCTGGCACTTCCTTCCATCCCACCTCTGCCTGGAACAGCAGTGCAGCAAAAACCTCATTTTTTCCAAGCACTTTGTTATCACCAAGCTTAAGAAGTTGACAAAACCTAACACTGCCACCTCAGCTCCCAGTTTCCCCCAGACTCTTCCTGTATGGATCACAGGAATGGCTAGAGCTGTCACCTTAAAGGTTCCTATCTCAAAATTATGTTGAAAAATGCTCCCGTTCACCCTCTGACTCGATGTAAAAGATTCTTAGCAGGGATTTCCTGCAAACACCAACGTGAAAACAGGAGCTGAACATGCCTTAGTGAAACTAAAGTGCCCAGGGCCGTAACACTGGTGAGCCTCGGGGCACTGTGGAGGCTTTGAAATATTAAATCCTGTCTGCTGCCAGGCAGGGCCCTGTAGCAGCTGCAGCATTAGCCTTGTGTTTGTGCTCATAAAATCCCAGACTGGCTTGGGTTGGAAGGGACCATGAAGCTCAACTCATTCCACCCCCTGCCATGGACACTATCCCAGGTTGGACAGGGACACCTTCCACTATCCCAGGTTGCTCCAAGCCCCGTCCAACCTGGCTTTGGACACTTCCAGGGATGGAAAGTCACATTTATAACAGTCCCATCAAACCCCATCCATGCTGGCCAAGCAATATCCAGCTGTAGGAAATGCAAACATGGTCACTTCACTTTGAGTGTAAAATAGTTTGAGCATAACAGAAATGCTTCCACACTGAACTCCTGCCTTTCTGGGAAGGCAAATCCACTTGGGGGAAGAAGAAACCAGGGCCCCTCCTCAGCACCAGGACAGTGACTCTGGGTGTGCATGAAGGACTCTGTGTATCCAAACTCTGATGACTGGATGTTTTTTCTCTTTCAGACCCTCCTTCTATACTTCCCAGTTACTACAACTCGGGACACAAGAGGCACAGCAAAGCCCTCCAGCACAAACCTCACCAACAAAAAGCTACTCACGAGGTTTGTTTTGATTTTTAAAGTTCACAGTTGCAAGAACAATTCAGATAGACTGGCTGTACTTACAGAACTGATAAAAGAGCATTCCACATGTTAACAGCAACATTAGGTGAAAAAATTATCTATAAAAATACCAGCCACATGCTAAATGAGGTGACATCAAGGCAATAAATAGCTCCATCTGCATGAAAGAGTTTGCAGAACAACCCAGAAGACGTCTCTGAACAAAAAAAGTAACTCTGGATAAAGGAGTGCTGAAAAAAAAACCCCACTGGGTTGGATTTTTTTTTGGTTAAGAAAAAAAAAAAAGATCAGTTTTACATATTTTTCTGCGATCACTTTATAAATCTGCTGCACATTAGAAATCAGACACACATGTATGTTTTCCAAGCGCAGCAAGCCGAAGGTTTACATTTTAATAGCGAAGTGCCTATTTCTGAATGGCAGCAGTGTACATTACAGGCAGTGTGAGAGGGTTAAACAGGACAGCCTCGACTCTTTATAAACTTTTGCCCTCTGGATATGTACTCATTGGCTGCTGTACAAGACTCGAGCTGTATTACACGCCTTAACGATATGGTTCAACTGTCGGTCAGGCTCGGGGCTGGCGCGGGGCCAGACCGCAATCAATGGGACACAAACCTCCCCCTTTCAGATCATCACGAAGGCTCATATTATCTCCTTTTTGTCGTGCTGGTTAAATTTATGGAGCAGAACCCCGAAGCTGCATTCCTTGGCCTGGGCCGGCCCACGCGGGCCTCCCTTTGTTTGGTACTGTAAGGAGCGTGCTTTGGAGGATTGCGGGGTTGTTAGTTCAGGCACTGACTGTTTGCTCATGACTGAAATGAAAAGAGTTCAGGGGAAGGGCAAAAGGACAGCACAAGTGTAAAACCCCATCCCAGCAGGCCCTGGGCTCCCATCTACCGGCTCCGGACTGGGACTGAACACAAAACCTCCCGGTAATGACAGGGAAAAGTCTGTCCAGTAACAGGTAAACAGCCCTGAGAACACACCTCGCCCTGAGCTCTCCTGCTTTTCAAGTAAGCCTGTAATTGCTACATAAATATGAACCCCGACTAAGCTGGCTTAAAGCACTGCTCAGAAGTGGTATTAGTTTTAAAGCAATGCTGTATCTCTTGGTTTGAAAATAAAACCTGTCAGTGCAAACCTGACCGGCTGCACGGTTTAGTATTTCCACTGTTTTAAACACGGGCAGTAACCTCGGAGAACCTGCTGCCCTGATATTTAGGATGTAGCAGGGAATTCTAGTAAGGCACAAAATGACTGGAAATACAGCATGGAGAGAAGATTTTCATTTTGTGTAAAACGGGCATTTTCCTACACCTTTATATTTGGTCTGAGGATGGAAAAAGTCCATCTCTGGGTATGCTCAGACACTCTCTACTCAAAGCTGTATTTCTGTGGTACTTAAAGGGCACTTCTTGATGCAGGTCACAAACTGAAGGATGTACAGAAACCTTTAACACAACCTCAAGGCAAAATCACCAGGAGTGAAGGCAAATGGAAAGACAAGCTGACAGACTCTATTCCAAATTCACACAAGAGACGCAAATACATACACGGAAACCCCCCGAGGACTCTCCCTGGTTGTGCAGGTAACAGAAGGTGCCCATGGACTCATTCTTCAGCACACAAAATACCCAAATTACCTCCATCCCTATTAAAACTAGTAAGACGTTCCCAGGAATGGCCCAGACTGCACCCCTCTGGCACCAGCAGCAGCTGTGTCAGGCCAGGAGGTCACCGGGGAGCAGCTCCTGCCATTTGTGCCTCAGAAATGAGTAAATAAACAAATCCTGCACTCCTATTGCACTACACCAGTTTCATCTCTCCTGCTATTTTTTATCAACTGAAAATCCTAGAAAACGGGCCAGAAGGTTATGGAAACCCACAGAACGTGTATGAGATGTCTGCCAGTCGTGGGGCTCAAGCCCGATGGGTTCTCTGCAGAACTCAGGACATTCCAGCTGGTTTGAATAAAGCTTTTGTTCCTTCCTGAGGTGCAGATGCTCCCACCTTATCCCACCTCGTTCTGAGCAGGCAGATTTGTGAATGGAAACCGCAAATAATTTATGGCCCAGTCTTTGATGGCCTTGTACTTGGTTCTGCTGATGCTAGTGAATGAATATATAATTTTATTTTTTTTTCCAAAGACTCTCCAATTCTATTTTAGGAGGCACCACTGCACACTAATTAAATCAGCAGCTCTTTGGTTTGTTTCCACTCCAGACAAGTCCTACACAGAATACACCAAGACAGCAGCATCCTTTAGCAGAGATTCTGTGATCTAAACCACATGAATACCAGAAAACATGCAACAGAGTAAAAGGTGTTCCTTTTCCCTTTTGGCCTTGGCACCCAAAACCTTTGGCTGGAAGAGAAGATAATTAGACAGAACATGCAGGCTCTAAAAATACAAGTGTTTCCAGAGGACATAAAACTTTCTCCCCGTCTAGCTGCATTCCTTTGAGTTGAGAGCTGAATACTGTGAAGTGGGCACACTGAGGAAGAATTCCACTTTGTGAAGGAAATGCTTCATGTCACGTAAAGTTTAAGTAGTAGAATAAATCTGTGGTAAATCCAACAAAGGATTTATCAGCTCTTTTCAGAAGGAAGTTCATAATTACTTCTATTTCTGATGGACTACACCAGGCAAACATGACAGTGCCTTGGATTTAACCAAACATTAGTCACCTACTGCAAAAGTCTGCGTGTCCCAAGAAACTTGTCCACGGCCCCCAGACATGTTGCACTGGAAGGCAGCAAGTGCTCTGTCCACAATGTCCATCTCTCTTTTCACACCAGACCAGCCTAATACAACACAACACAACACCTTTTCCTCACTAACTCACCCTTTTTCCAAACCAGTGAGTGCACACAGTGCCATCAGGCTGGGTCTGAGCTCTGCTCTGAACCCAGCCTGGGCAGCAGTTTGACCCTGGCTGAGCACAGCTTGCTGGGTGCAGCACCTTTTCCCAGGGCTGGAAATGCACCTGCCTTTAGGTGAACTTATCAAGGCATGGGTAAATATTTTGGGCTTGTGGAGAACACCACAGTAAGAACTCTGCATTCGTTACCCTTTATGGAATTATTTGTTGCTATTCATGAATGGACATCTAAAGAAAAACACACCTGCCTATTTTATGCTCAGATAACTCCTCAGCACTGCTCACTTCAATGTTTTCCATTTTCTCCATCCGTCCTCCCCTCACAACATTCCCTTCCAGAGCCTCTCTCCCTTGACCACAGTCTGAAAGCGTCCAGGGTATCTTTCTGCCCTCAAATGTCAAGTTAAATACTAATGTTTTAATGGGAAACCCTTCTTCCTCACAGAAGAGCTGCTGGGATTTAGGATGACAGCCAGTCCCTCCCAAGGCCTCCCTGTTTAATGCCAACAGACGTGTCACCACTGGTGACTGCAGTTTTCTTAAGCCAGGTTTGTGTTCAGTTTAATACATTCTGTCATGGCAAAGCAAAAAGTTACACAGGTCTCAGCTAAAAGGTTTAGCCCTGCCTTTTGGAATTTAAACCATCCACAGCTTCTTTGCTAAAACGTAAGGTGCACAAAACCCCAGGGGCACAGTGTGAGGGAGCTGCAACGAACAGCCTCAGCAACTTGAACCCCTGGGCCTGGGAAAGGGTCTTTTTACCAACAGGTAAGGGGGTTGTTCTGGGGTTTTCCTCTCTCAGCCTCTGCTGCTCCAAGTCTAGCTCACAATCTCCAGAGGCTCATCAGTGCAACATATGTAAAGTGTAAGACCTGCATGATTAAACATTGCCTAACCCATAATTGCTTATTTTTTCCTTAAACCTCCTATTACATAAAAACATTCCTATAGAGCAGATGTGAGAGGAACCACATCTATATAATATTAATGAAGGATTATGTTGCTGCTGTAGGTCCAAACATTGTGATTTTTACTTCCACTCCTTCCAAATTGTTAAACTGTGTCAAGGTCAAAAAAGGGGACAAAGACAACCAACTGCAGACAACTGAGTGCTCCAAATATAAATGGTCTCTGGTATTGCAGGAATAGCCTCCTGGAAACATTGCTCAGACATACAGTGGGTATTTGCAATAATGCACAAAAAAGTGTTAGAGTTTGGTACCTGCTGTAAAACCAATCCCACTCAATCCTCTAAAAACGGAAAAGGAAGAGGGATATGTCAGTGCAGAGTCTGGATTCTCTAAATCATCTGGGCTTTTGCTGGGCACAAGCAATGGACAGTGTATTGTTCTGGAAACTGACATTTTTATACATGTGGCTCTAGAATGATAGGCTCTGCAATGAAATATGATTGAGCAAACTCAAGATTTTAAAGGTTCGTCTTTCTTTTACTGCATCCTGTGGATTAAAAAAACCTGGGATGCATCAGAGTTATTTTCTTCAGTCATGCACTGCAAATCCTGCTTTATTGTGAAGAACAGAGCCTGTGCTCCCAAGGAATTGTCCTTCAGCTCTTTGTTCTGGGGGGGAAGGCAAAGGGAACAAACTGTGAGATTCCCAGCCTGTCAGTGCTGGAGGAGGGCACAGAGGAAAAACCTGCCCTCTGTATTTCTGTCTCACATGGACGTTCTTGGGTTTAATTCCACTCTCCTTTATTTCTAAAGTCATATCCCTTTCAAAATTATATTTTAATCTCTTGAAATAGTAAGTTCTATTAATTAAAGACTGACTTCTTTAAGATTAGCCACTGTATTAGCACATAGAGCTTCAGAAGTGCAGTGAAATGCGGGGTGAAACTGCACTCCATCCTCACTTCTCCTGATTTTAGGAGCTCCAGAAGAATCACCACGAGTGTCGACTGCTTGAATTCCTTGCAGGAGCTTTAAGGGAAAGAGGACTTTCCCTTTATAAAGAGTGAGCATGCAAAGCAATCTTGACATGATTCTGCTCCCAGGCAAAGACTCACTTGAGACCTCTCTGACAAAAAGCCCTCCTAGTTCCTTGATGGACAGCACAAGACGTGTGCACTTCTCTCATCTGAGTCACTCCTTTGCAAAGTAAAACCTTGAGGAGAACCAAGACAACCCCCCAGCACATTCCTGCAGAGAGCTGTAGAATAGAAAACCACAGTTACAAGTACAAGCCAGAAGTGTCTGATGGCAGAAAGAAGCACTCCTTGAATAGACAAAGGGAATGAAGAACCACTTTCTGTTTATGCTAAAGGGCAGCTGCATTTATTTAGAAATCATTTTAGGTTTTAGATAGTGGATTATTGTCTCTTTAAGACACTAAAATAGCTGAGGTGCATTTTCATACAGAGATGGATGTTTTGAGATGAAATCAGCCTGTTTTGAGATTAAATGTGCCTGAAGAGGCTGCAGTTTGGGGAACTACTCCCACAGGGAAATTCACATTTACTGTAAGTAAATCAACAACGAAGAGCAGGCACTTCAAGAACAGTGCCAGGTTCTCCAAATGAACTACAGAAAGTTACCAGTGATAAAATAAAACCTAACAGAAGAACACTGAGCAGGTGAGACTGCTCACAGAAAAAGAAGCATCTACTGAGGTGCTGCGAAATGTGTAGACACAAACCCAGGCTTGCTTAACTTCAAGGATCTAGTGATGTGAAACCACATTTGGAGGACAAATAAGGAGGTGTTTAAAACCCCAGTGAGGACAGTGAAGTACTAAAGGACCTGAAGAGGTCAGAAATATGGCAGGAAATTAAATGGGATTCAACCTGCAAAATTGCAACCTGGTTCATCAGGGGGAAAATAATCCAGAAGGCAAATATTAAAATGACAAGGAGATATCTGCAAAGCAGTAAAATAAAATAAAACATAACAACCCCCTCCTGGGATGGGAAAAGAGCAAGCAGAGGACTAGATATCCATTTGCAATGTGATAGGGCAGTAAAAGCAGCCAACACAATTCTGGATGGCTTGGAGAGCACAGCCTGGCTCTCTTTTCACACCACACTGAAGGGAACCTGCACACGGGGAGGATTTCAAAGCTCCATAAAAGCAGTGGAACAACCCAGATAGTTAATGACAGAGGAATGTAAATCCATCAGATCCAGTTGGACAGGGACTCAGGATGGGAGGTTGGGCTGATGCTGAGGAAAAGCCCTTGGCTACAGCTGTGCAAGGGCTGGGACAAACAAGCTAAGCAAGAGAAAGATCTACAGCAAGGGAAAGGGACAAACCTGCTCCAAGATTAGAGGGAAGACCTGCTATTCCACTGGGAAATGGAAGAAAGGATATGAAGGAAATGACTGCTCAAGTCATTCACTGATTAGACTGATAAAGGTATTTTCTCTCTGGCTTCTAAGAAAATCTTAAGAAGGGCTTCCCAGGAGAATAACAATGTGTCCTTGATGTGTGGCCCAAAAATGACTGAGATTACTGTAAGGACACTAAAAGTCAGATCTAGGTCAAATCCAAGGTCAGGACAGAATTTGGGACACATGCAGAGGTGTAAAGGTTCAAGCAATATTAACCAGTAAAACCTGAGAACCTCGAGAATATACTCTTGGCAGTTAATTTTACCTAGTGCTCCCTACAATTAGGTCTGTATTTTCTACTTCTCACGGTCACTGATACTCGCAACTCCACTGCTTTTGACCTTCCTGTACAAATCACAGCTAACAGAGACGTGGATGCACAAAGGCAAAAAACATTAATGTAAAATCACCTGCACATCTCCCAGTGGGGTGTTGGAAGTGGAGAGCAAAGGACCAACCAGCACAGGCTGCTGCTTTCCAGGGGAAGTACATTTGAAAGAACCAAATATTTACATAACACTTCTCTGTGACCATTAATGGCTTGCCAATCTCATGTTCTTTACTAGTACAGTCTAGCTCAGAGACAGAATTCATTGAAATTGGGGAGGTCATGGAGTTATCTCCTTACTCCTAATTTTCACATTGTGACTCTCAGAAAAGAAAACAACCCCTTGTAGCAACAGCCCAAGAATAATCTTAAACTCGCACTGACCTGGCAGAAGCCTGAGAGAAAGCCATAAAGGCAGTTTCCTGCACTACTTGTTAGATTAGACACACATCTAAATATAAATGTTCTTTACTTGTGCTGCACTAGGATGTAAAACACGTTTCTAGGCGAGAGCTTTCCAAGCATATCCAGAGACACAACAGCTTTCCTGTTTTGAACTGGTCTTTAAGACTTTTGGCAGTATATGGCAAATATGGAAATAATCAGAACTCTTGTATGTGACACTGGAGTACTTGGAACACATAAAACCCACTCAATAAAGGTATCAAGTCACAGGCATTAACTGTTTATAAATTAGATGTATGCTGCATCGTCAACAACTGGTTTATGCTCTCCTCTGCATTAAAGGTATTAAGGCAGATTTATTCATAAATAACAAGCATAATAAATTATATGATTAGATAATAAGTTAATAAGATTAGCCTTGAAACAGTCCAGCCTAAAGTCAGATCTAAAGAAATATTTTCTTGTCCTTTAAACCCATCATCCCTTCAGCTCTAAAGTAATTGTCTGTGCCTCAGCCATATTGGCTCCATGTTCCCAACACATGGCTTGTCCCAATACAAATCCATACATTTGAGGCCACAAAAGCCTCATGCCCATGTAGCCTGATCACAGGAACATCAGCACCAGTGTTCTATTCCATTCAGGAACTTTGCTGGAATTAGAGCACGTCTTTTAGGAAAGCCCACGACCTCAATTAAAATTCTTCATCCCACTCAAACCTCATCCGATGCTTCAAAGTCAGGCAGCTTTTTTTTTTTAATTTTTTAAATTCAGCCATGTAATTAGAGAATTGCAAAGGGCCTGTAATTCACAGTTACATATCCTGCCATTTAAATTCAAAACTGCAATTAACTGGCTGACTCAGGTTTGCACCAGCACCGGGAACGTGCGCAGAGTCGGTCTCAGGGTCAGGTCAAGCAGCTCCTGCCACGCTCAGGAGCTCCCAGCGTTCCAAACTGCGCTGGAGATCAGTTACTGTCACACACTCCCATCCAGCAGGGCTGGCTGCTTTTGTGTGTGCTGAGCTTGGAAGAGCCTCCCCAGCCCAGCAGGCTCCAGCAGAACACCCGAGTGGAGCCAGGAGCTCGGGTTTGGAACGTTGTTCTCCTCCCCTTCCAAACCGCACATACTTGAGCAGTTACAAATGCGGCGGGGGGATAGTGGTGCACAGCAGCCTGAAACATGGACAAGCCCTTTGTTGTGTGGGTTTGTTTTGTTGGTTGTTTTTTTTTTTTAAACCCCCAGAAGAACCATTTGGTTGCTTCATTATATAAGCACAGCAAACATCCACACCGAGCAAAACACGAATCCGAAGTTGCTTATAGGTGGAGGTGGGTTTTTAGGAGTTTCTTACCCCCCTCTCACATTATCTACATATTCTCAAGCAGATTTGTTTATCTAAGAAAGGTTTTGATCTGATTTTTCGGGACTGGAGAACTGTAGTGATTGAGTAACCTTGAGAAAGGTTGGGTTGGTTTTTTTTCCATTCTGTCTCCTTTCCTCTTGTAGAAGGTTGTTGGGTCAGAAACTCTGCAGGCTGTGTGTAGACACTAAAATAATTTCTCAGTGACAACAGTATTTCAGAATCTAGAGGAACCAAAACATGGTTCAGCTCATCAGTCTTAACCTCTTCTCTTAACTGACAGTTAAGAAGTTACAGGGAAATATGTCCCCAAGGAAAGAGAAGCCCAAGATCAGGCTGCCTGGAGACCCTCTCACCCTCTCTCTGCCAGTTGCTGTCTAGTTTGGCAACCGTTATAACACCATCACCATCTCACAGAATTATCTCAAAACATGAATTTTAAGAATATGTGTGTCTTGAAGCAAACTACAACAGACCAGAAATGCAGCTACAGCACAGCCAGGTGTGCTTCTCCCCACCCTGACATCAATCAACCTGTACAGTCACAAATTTAAGACAGGTACAAGTGAAACACTAGATGTGTTTTCTCAGGGATGCACTTGGAGTTCTCATTTAATTCCATGTATGTAAATGTACTTACCAAACTGCAATCCTTGACCTCCTGGTTTTACAAATCAGGGTAAGTACCAAATCTGTAAGACGCACGTGTACACACTTCCATTTTCACAACAAAGCACACCTTGGGTCATTCTTCAAGCTTCCTACACCTCACTCACACCTCATCAAGCTTATTGTTTGTTATTCAGTCCCCGGTGCAGACCCTTCAGGGTTCCAAGAGTGGCATAATAAAACACAGGAAATGGAAAAGCCAAATGGGAAGACGAAACAAGCAGAAACCCCGACATTTTGCAAACATTTTTCTCCAAGCTTTCTGACAATAAAACCTACTTAGGGTTTTCTTTCACTTCTCCAGCACAGAAATGTCATGTACATACAACAAGACTTATCACACCAAGTGAACTCTGGAGGCAGAGCAGGGAGAAGATCTCCTTCATTTCAACTCTGCGAGAGGATTCCACAGTAGAAGTTTAATCTCATTACAAACAGCTATTCTAAAAATTTTGCCTGATCTAATGCTGCAGCTTAATAATTCCTATTTTATCTTGCAGCTCTTCTGTGCAAATTTCACCCTTGTTACAGTATCAGCAAATGCCATCTATTAAACAAAATCAAATAGAATTGAAATGAGTCACAGCACCGATCACAGCTCACAGTAAATCCGACTAAAGTATTGTTGCTCTGCCTGAGGAAAGATAATCAGATCAGAGGTTGCAGCAGGTATTAACACCCAGTTTTCCAGTACTATTGATCAGGAATATGAAGTGGTTGCTGACCTGGGGCCGCTCAGGGTGGCCGTGTCCCTCACTGCCTGAGCCGTTTCCGACGCGAAATCCAGCGCTCCGGCCACGGGTTTGGTCACGGTGCCCACCAGCCCCTTCCCCAGGCCGGATATGAAACCACTGACCCCTCCTTCCGTCTTCACACCTTCCACTGTGGACGTTATGACACTTGTCAGGCCTCCAATGATACCTGGCAAAGACAAGAATAGCAGGTTAGGCCAGAATTATTGCCTCTAAAAAGTCCAGAACCTCATCCCATGCTGTCACCTACATAATTTACTGTCATTTTATGTTTCAAACCCAATTATATCAACCAATAACTTTCCCCATTGTACATGTAAGCATATACACACATACCTACAGACCATAATAACCCTGAAAGATTTAATTCATTACTAAATATGTGTATTTTAAAACACCTTACAGTGGTTTATTTCCAGCTGCACTTACACACACAGTCCTCATCTATTGCACAGGTGAAGCAGTTACTTATGAGGTGACAAAAGCTGATACAATTTGAGGCAGAAAATAGAAAAGTACATTTCTCCATTGGAAAAAGTCAATTATTTTAATAAACTGGCACTTTAAGTGACTTTAGCTGTGATGAGCCAACAGCCATTTCTGTGCACGTTTCCCTTCCTAAGAACCTCAATGCTCTGAGGAATCAAGAACCTACTGAGGCTTCAAATGACTTGTGTCTGAGCACACACTGTGCAGATTTCACATCTCCAGAAGCAGAATATCAGTTTTTAGTGCCCTGGCTCAAACACTCTCCTGTCCAGCTTCCAGCCAGGTGCTCCTATGAGGTCTGTAAGTGGAGCACAGACCAGGCAGCACCTCAATGGCCAAACTCAAGAAACCCAAACTATTCAAATCCCTCCTCTTGAGTAACTGTAGTTTATGGTTAAATCCTGTCTGTTGAAATGTAGGAATTAGCAGTTCTTTTCTTTTTTAAAAAAGCTGAATGGGAAGCATTTAAAAATGCCACAGAATGAGGACTAGAACAGTCACACTAATTGCTGGATAAAACAACCCAGTGAAGTGCTTTGAGAATGGACTGTTCAGCAGAGACTGACAGATTTTAGGCTTCCTCCCCTTCTACCAATATAATTTATGTCAGGCTGTACAGCACACACGAGAGAAACCTCTCCTGATGCATTTCATACCTACAGTGTCTCTTTATGACCAAAGCATAAAGACTTTTCTCAGCATAGAAAGGATCCCATTTCAGTGAAAGCCAGCTCAGCTTTGCACAGGCTGCAACAGTTACACCAAGGGAATAACATTTAAACAAACTGAGTCAAGATGATGCAAAATATAAATATTTGATTTAAACTTGGCTTGTATTGATTTAACCTTCTTCAACAGATAAATCATGAACTAAATTGATGTGAGATTCTGGCCAAATTAAGACTAGTCCACTGCCTTTTACACAAATTCATGTCTCTAGTTCTTAGTAGACTGAAAAACCCCACAAAATACCCCAACTGGTGAAATGTTGCTTTAAACTGCTGTACTGATTCCAAGGAAACTCAGGTTTCTGGAACCGAAAGCAAACATAAGAAAGCCACAATCCAACCATACTCATTTTTAATTTTAATGTCTGGCCCTCAGAAAAACTTTTTGTGGGGGTGTTTTATGCCTTTAGAAAGAAATAGATGTTTTGGATGAACCTTCTCTGCGATCTCATGATAATTTGAAAAAAAAAAAAAAAAAAAAGCAGCTTCCACTTCCAGTTACATGTGAAAAGACCTGATTCTTAAATGGAGTTTCAACCCCCTCACCCCAACCTGCCCCCGCTCAAATTCAAAGGTAAAGCCTCTGACAGCTCCCCTGCCCTGGCTTCAGATGATCACCCAGCAGTGACAGCCATTGTTCTTTGCAAGCTCTTCGTTACTTTCAAGAGAGAAGTGAGTTAAAGTTGCGGCTGAGGGTTACCATGTGCAAGGCCGTGGATTCCAGCCACAAGGTGCTCCCCGCTGGTCGCAGCGTGGTATCGGATGTATTCCCGCTCCGTCTGGTGCCTGTTATCCATGGTCTTTCCCAAACCATCTGACAAGGTCCCAGCAAACTGCAAGATAATAATAATAATAACAACCTTGTCCGTTACTAAAAGAACAAAAGCAGTCTCTCTTCCCTTCACTGCAGAAAATTCCCAGATCCTAGCTGGGAAATCCAGATTTATACAGCTCATTTTGTTACACGTCCAGAGCCTGCCTAGCTTTTTTTTTTGCCAAGAAGAAGCCTCAGAACTACATCAGCCTGTGCAACTGAAATCCTGAGGGGACAGTCACAACCCAAGGAGGTGCCCACGTGCCGTGGTCAAGCCAAAACAAACCAAGTCTGTGAAAGATGTACCAAAAAGCAGAGCCAGTGACCCAAGGGTAACCTTTCAAAACCTCACAGGAATGTTATGCAGATATAAAGCTTTTCTTCTGCAAAGATATGTGAAAAGCTTCGAGGCAAATATGCCTGTCATGAAACTGAGACATTTGTAAGAGTTAATTAAATTCTTTTTAGCAACACAGGGTAGAAATGGCTGTGTTGGGGGGAGGAGTGGGGAGCCAGGCCCTGCTCCTTGCAGCACGTGGGGCAGCCCCTGACACACAGGGGACCTGAGAAGCACCCACAGGTACCACACGCTGCAAACCAAAAAGCCCAGGGGGAACCCTCAGTGTGTGTGTGTGGAGCATTTTGACTCCTCACACTTCCCTTGAACAGCGTGGGGGAAGAGCTGGGACATGCTCAGAGATAAAAGACAACCCACATGTCCAAGCAGGGTTTGTTCTGGGAACTCTGACCATTGCTGTGTGAGAGCCAGTGAAAAAGCACCAAATAAAAATGATCTATTGTCATCTGCTGACCCTTAGTCTGACGTCATCAGATAGAAACCAGAAGCTCGGTGGAAGGAGGGAGGCAAGAAAAGGAGACAGAAAAACTGAAACCTGGCCTTGTATTCAGGATATTGTTATAGGAAAGGACTCCTAGCAGGCATTTTCCTGGAATAACCTTCACAAACTGGCTGGTTTTTGATTATGTGTAGTTGGACATCTCCTGTACCACTCTCAACTACCACCAGCACTCTTATCTCCTTTCAAAAAAGAACAACTTCCTCCTCTTTGGCCTCCCCAAAGGAAAGATCATTTAAAGGTTTGTTTTGTCTTCCACTGGGGCTGGGGAATGTACCAGGTGCCACAGGAATGTCAGAGATACTCAGGGCTGCAGCAGTGAAGTCACTGCTGTCCTGCAGGATCAGGTCCCCCACAACAAGGACTTTGTTGTCCCAGGACTGTGTAAGGACCTGCCCTGGTTTCATGGACCATCTCCTCTGCACCCACATCAGTTGTGGGAAAACCCTCCGTGGTTCAGGTGTGCACCAGAGGACAACAAAACATGGTGTGAAATTCTGATCCACTGAAGATTAAAAAAGAGGCAGACAAACAATCTTCGTGCCTGAGGCCACAACGACGTTCCCCTCCTTTTTCTCTCATTTCTTCCAAGGCTCCATTTCTTTTTCACTAATGACACCACATCCCAGTTTGAAATACTCCTTCCCAGCTCAAAGACAAACCAGTCCAGTGGCTCCAATTATCTAAACAAGTAGACTTTAACAACAGGGACGAAAATTAAATCCCATGACCTTTCTCCTGACTTGATCATATGGACACTAAACAGAACATGGTGATCAGGGGCTGAATTACTTCTTGACCTCGTTGTGAACTTAATGTAGATGTTTTTGTTTTGGTTTTTTTTTTTTTTAATTAGTCTAGAACTACAAACCAACCTGAAGCTATCTATGAACTGTGTTTAAGGTTAGTTTTTTTCCTGGATAAATACTTTGTTTAAGAGGATTAGAAGAGCTGCTATAAAAATTAAAAGGCTCCATAGGCCTTCAAAATTCAAACCTTATTATGGACAATATATCAAGGCCAGAAAATTACTTTTCCAGAACACATTTTAGAAGTTACATTAGTGCATAATTGGACAATCAGCCAGCAAGAATATACCAGCTTATTAATATTGATCAGAATTGGTAATCTCTCCTTACAGCCTTGCCCCCCTTGCACTGGCCAGCTTTACTAACCCAGCTTTCCCAGAGGATATAATCCAGTCTGTTCTCAAATTTCCCTTCCTCTGTGAAGCAAATCTGACACCTAATCATCAATAACAATTCTGTTTCAGTGTACAGGCAGAAGCTTAACATAATAGTGCATTATTCTTAGTAAGGAGGAAAAAGGAAAAAAATCCCATGCACGTAGTTGAAAAGTCAAACTCTTCATTAGCTGTAAACCCAAAGTTAAACGGGGACATTTTTGTTTGTGTTATTTAGAGAATACCACTGAATCACAGCTGTAAATAGGACGATTTAAGGATTTTAATTTACCAAATGTACCATGAAATGTTTCCATTCTGCCCTGACTCAGGTGACAAAATCTAAACTCCACACGCATTAATTACAAAACATGAAGTTCATGTTGAATTACCGTTTGACGCAGCTCCTCCTCCCCCTTCCCTGGGGCCTGTTTGTTTTCTGGCCTCATTTAACAGAGGCTGAAGCCAAACTTTTGTTGCCATTTGTACCATTTGTACCCAAACCCAGGGGTTACTCAGTGAGCACACGGGAGTGGGGCCCTCCTGAACCCTTTCCAGCTGGGACCAGCCCTTTCCTGCTCTGTGATCCAGAGTTTGTCACTTCAAAACAAGGACCCACTTCACAGGCACTGGTGATGTTAAATGCTGCTGGGCAAGGAGCTACTCACCCCATTTCTGGGAGGTTTAGACTCTTGTTTGCAATAAAGACTCAGCCTGTGGTGTCAGTCTTAGCCTGACTCCTGATCTGAACCACACCTGTGTCATCCCATAATACCACTCCAGGTATGAAATATAGGTATGTAATACCGACCACCTAAATGAAATTGCTGCTGGGTCACAACTTTCTCTTTTTTTTTTTTGGCCTTTTCTGTGCAGCTCAGAAATACTTTCCCTGAAGTGGTTTCTGAAGCCTGTTTCAGTAAACAGGGTTGTATCTACCTATATAAAAGGGAAAATTAAAGATTTCTAACACAACCCCCCCCCAGACACCTGCACAATTCTCTGCCCACTCTGTGTAGATTATAATTACTGTATTAAGAAGTACTTCCTCAGCAGTGGCAAGTTACTTCACGATCAGAAACTTGAGTAAACACCAGAAATTTAGGCAGTTTAAGTCCAGCTTAGACTACTAAGGGAGATCTGAACACGTTAAATCACAAAAGCAGACTTGCCTTGTTCCCCAAACTGTCTTGCTTTTAGATGTCTCCTTTGGGAAGGGCAATATTAGACATTAAGGCTGAGATAGTGGGACTCGTGGAAGGGCAGAGATGGTCCTTTACTCAGCTGTTAACCCGGTCACATAGAAAATAGTATCCAGATAAACAAAGGTGACACCAAAAGTGTGACCCACCCTTGTCCTCCTCAGCTTTTGTTAATAAGGTGTGACCTGATAACTTCAAAGCCTCCTCAAGCCCATGTAAATGCCAACATAACTAAACACAACAGTCTGTTGAACAAACATGTAACTAATCAAGCGGCTCCTAAAAACCAGCCCCCCCCTTCCCTACCCTAATTTTCATAATGAGCTCTTTGTCTACTTGAACAAAATAAATTAGTCACTCGGTCTTTTATCTCTGCATTTTCCCCATTTCAGACATCCTTTGCCTTGAAACAGAACTGCAACAGGGCACATCAGCCTCAGCTAAGTGCAGTTATCTGTTTCCAAAGCAAAAGGCACCCAGGTGGAACTGAACAAAGCCAGTCTGCACCCGGAACAGGGGAGAAATGGGGATTTCACTTGTCACCTTGGCAGCTCCCAACAGAGCCAAGTAGGAGCCTTCCACACTACTGACTAAAAGTCCTGTCACTTTAGGTACTGAAAATATTTCAACTTAGCATCGATGTGCGTTGTTTAATGCTTTGTTTTATCTACCCTGCCTGGACGGAAGGACAGCCCCTCCAGAAAGCCCCAGTCAGCTGAGCATTCACCCACCTTCATTCACAGATACCCTCTGTCACCCCTGACCCTCTCTGTCCCCAAAGCAGATGGTACTTCCTGCATTTTCCCCCCACACACCATTTCTTCCAGGTCTACACTCTAAAGATATGTGGATCCCTGGTTTTCATCCCACGCTGGTTCATGATGTGAAGCTACCAACCGGTCACATGCTGCAAGCAGAAAACATTCCCCGCTGCACTTAAGCCTACACGGTGTAACACAAACTGATCCTCCAGAGGAGGGTGAAATGCGACATTTTCCTCCAAATCCCAGGACTTTACGCTACTGTGCCCGCTATCTTTGGAAAAGCATGTAAACCCCTCTCAGCACTTCACAGTTACTGACACTGTTATTACACTTCTGCGAGCCTGGGGCACGCTGGCCTCGGCCTCCTCTGCAGGCTGAGGTAAATCCATGGTTCATCATTTCTTGTGTTACATTTACACAGTGTCACCCATCAACAGTCACTATCCACCATGATCTGCAAAAGCAGAGGAAATAGCATGTGTACAAAAAACTAACCTGCTGGTGTTTTGGGTTATTCGGTGTGTTTGTTTTTCTTTTTAAAGGTCCAACAATTAAGGCAGTTTTGCCACAGAACCTTTAGCACGGACTGTGTATCCCTTGCTGTTTCAAGCAACGGAAGAAAAACAAAACCAGTGTTTGTGAATCAAAGCTGGTGCCAAACAATGAGGCTTATGGGGCACAAGAAGAATTCAAAGCAAATGAAAACTCGACTTTGGACTGCTTGTTCCCTCTAAGCCAGATGCACGAAGCACACAGCATGGAAATAAGGTCTAAGTAATCTTTTAAAGTCTTTTTAAGCTCTTGGCACTGCCTGGTTCTCTAAGGACATCCCAAAAGGATAAATACACAATTATGACTTGAGTCCAAACATTCCATTGTAATTCTAGCATCAGAGAACGGTACATTTACAAATATTATTGACTGAGCAAAGCAGAACATTCCAAGATGGAATGCTAAGGGAGAAAGTGATGAAATTAAATATAGATCAGTTACAACTTCTGTGCAAACCTCAAAATGAACTGCATTTCAATCAGAAATCACAGAGTTTATTCAGTTCTCATCTTTGCTTTGCAGAACTCATTTAGAAAGGAGTTCTATCCCTTGTGATCACGTGCCTTGTAGCAACATCATTAAAAATCACCTTTATTTCCTACAAGTCTACAACCTGATTCAAGGTATTTTAGAGGAAGCCGATTTTTACACCGACTTCTTACAGCAAATTACACCAGCCCAAAATGAAGCACTTATTTGGCTCTATGGAGGCAAAAACCTTCCCAGTGTACGGGTTCTAGGCTAAGGAAACATGGATACATGCTGCTAGGATTTGTGGTTCAAAACAAAACTGTAGGGTAGTCAGCCAGCCTCAAATCTTGCTGCTCCTCTTTGGAAAGTGTAAGCAGCAAAAAGCCCTGAAGTATTTGAGATATACACAAGGACTGGGGTGCAGGGAGACAGATAAAGCTGTCCAGTAAAATCTCCAGGAGAAGTTCTCCTGCTTTTACTGCACTGTCTCACTCCTGTGAATTACCATAAAAATAACTTTTGGAGCAGCTTCTTTGCTCACCAATAGATCACAGAATAGAATCACAGAAGGCGCTGAATTGGGAGGGACCCATCACGTGCATTGTTCTGGGATGGAAGCACTACGTATTTCATTTTACAAACTGGACCCCAGTAAGCAGATAGAGAACACAGCTTCTTCCTGCCCTATCTTTGTGGTCAGTGGTGCATTATACTGAGAGTAAAAAGCGAAATGCTTTAAGTATTTGAAAAAACAGCAGGTGTTTATTTGTGGGGTTTCAAAGGCCTCCTGGTCTGAAGCTGTTCCACAAAATACTTTCTCCATGGCTTCAGTCAGTCTCTTAAGAATTACCTGGGCTATTTTAGCAGGAAAGTTTGTGAATTCAGTTACATTTCTATGCTCTAGGTTTTTATCCTTTCCTTTGCACATCAGCACATCCCCAGGTCATCTGTTCCATGCAGTCCTAACCAGAGAAGGCAGTTCAGGCTGAGCCCCGAACACATTTCTAAGTTAGCCAAACTGTGCAGAGGGAAACGTGTCCTGGCACTATGAATAGAACCGACACACTCTTAATTTAGAAAATACTAAATCAGCAAAAAGCGGTAATCAGCTTCTCGTTTTCAGGGCAACATAAACTTTGACCCTCTCCAAATTACTGACAACCACGAGGAGCCGCCGGCTTTTCCCACTGAACAAACATGTTCCTTGAGATTCCCTGCAGCATTCCCCACCCCTATTTATGTCACACGCCCAAAGTAAAGGGGCTTTAATTAGCTCACATCCCATCGTTAACTGGGCTTCCTAATGCATCCTGACAGGGGCGTGCTGGCGGTAATGGGAAGCCCCCCGATGGGAGGCTGCGAGGAGCCTGATTAGCCGGGTATCCCAGGGGAGCCCCGCTGTTCCCATCCCGTGGATGCCTGATGAGTTGGGTCGCTTCCCCGCGGGACCTCCTGGGAAGCCGCAGCAGCAGGTGCCCGCTGGCAAGAGTTTTGTGTTACAGGGCTGACTGAGTGATCCCTGCAGGAACCGCCGGCTGTTTTCACAGACACAGAAGGCAGTCAAAAGTCCACGGCGTGAACTTGGAATGACCCCAATTGCAGAGTCACTGGCGGGTTCATCTGGAGGACAACTGCGCTTTATTAAACAACTAATACTCTTAACAGATAATTCCCCTCCCCCCCAGCCTTAACTCTTACCGAGCTTTAAGGTCTTCCTGTTTGTTTATTTTTTTGGGGGGTGGAATTATTTTCCCTCCTTCTTCCCCCCTCCTTAAAACCCCTCCATGTACTGGAAAAGCCTGAAGAGCTTCAGTGCCTCGGGTTAATACGTAACAACGGTGTACTCAAAAGGGCCACATGAGGTTTGGGTTTTAACATCACCTTCCCCAGCTCTGTTAATCGGGGTTTCCAAGGGCATTTCCATCAGCACCGACCCCAGCAGTCTCTATCCAGCCACTTTCTTTTTCTGCCATGGTCACCTGTGACCACACTTGGGATCTGAAAGAACCTCCCACTTAAAAAAACCCAACAGGTTTTCCATGTTCCACTTGATTTTTGAAGGAAAGCTGATGCAAGCATGTGAATTGGACCTGCCATCAGGTGTATGTGTACATGGTGAACAACTCTGTGAGGGCTGATGGATCTGCTGACCTGATCCAAATGATCTCTTGGTACAGCTTGGCCATCACCCACGGACATAGAAACACTATTTTCCCTTCTCAGGGACACACAGCCAAGGAATTTCAAGTTAAAGTCTGTACTATTTATCATTTTCTACACGACTTTATAACTTTAAATACACAGTAGGGAGGTGCAGTCAGCCTTTTGTCAAGACTGAACTCATTAATTTCAAACCCACACCCCATTTTTTCTCCTTCAGATGCTAATGGTGATATATGGGACAGATGTGCCTGTCTTCATGACATGCTAACTCAAAAACTGTAGGTTAGGATCAAATTTCATTTCATCTCTATGATAAATGCTTATTTCCAGTGTCACAGTTTGATTTGGCAGCACTTTGCATACCTCATTTTAAATGCTCCTTTTCTCCCTTAATTCTCCAATGAGTCAGCAGAACAGGAACACTGTATTTCATTTAGCAAGAAAATCAGCTGGTAAAACCCTTCAAAATGAAGTCCAGAGCAGGTGTAAAACTTCAAGCTCTCTAATCCCCCTCTTTTTAAAAATTGTCAAATGTTCACCTGTACATTCCTCTCTCCAGCTGAGCATCCCCCTGTCTGCAGTTGCTGCATCAATGAAAGTTCCTTGTTATGAACTGATAATTTCTCCTGGAAAAGGCTCGTTCAAAGCTGTCAGTTTGATTCTGAATGGGCCCATTTAGGACATCAAGTCCAGATCAAACCAGTTCTTCCCACAGGACACATCAGCAATTTCTGTCTGATCTACCCATGCCCGTGTCTCCACTGGAGTCAAAGCATGTTCTCAAACACTTTGTGCAAGAAGCTTTGTAGAAGAAAGGCTGAATTTAACCCAAACCATGAAGAAAACTTTCAGCCTGGATGCTGGCCACACACATTTTATCCTGTGGTACAACTGAAAAACAGGAAGAAGAAAACCAACACTTCAAACTTCCCAAGGATGATCCTTTATCCCCAAACCTTTTTTAAAGATGCTGATTGCAGGTACCAGATGTTCTGCACATTAAAACTGACACTTTCCATGGCTTTTGATTGTCACCAATTGGCTATAAAACTTGGTGTCTTTTCAAACTGGTAGGAAATGGGGAAATGGGCTCATCTATAATATTCTCCCAATACCCAGCCTTTCTGCCTGGGAATTTCAGTTTCTTTCCATCTCATGATCTGCACATTTTGATACAGATTCTCACTGCTCAGCACTCAAACCTGCACATGAACTGCTCATCTGTGAATGAAATGCAAGTTAAACTGAAGATGAGGTGCTGTGCCACCTGGACAAGCTGCAGGAGCCCCTGTGCTACAGTGGGGAAGACACAAGGAGGAAAATCTTAAGATTATACTGAAGAAAACACAGAAATACCTACATTTGGCCCAAAGTGTATAAATCACTTCTAGGAAGAGAAAAAACCATGGCAGCTGCTGCTAAATCCCACGAGTTCAATACCTCAGCTACCCTTGTAAAGGATGACTGTCAGCTTTCCCCCAAAAAAAACCCCCAAAATTCTAATCTGGGCAGAAAGATGAGAGGTATTCCAGCCTTCTCACTTTCATCCAGTGTGAGACTGCCAGTGATCACACATATTCTGCTGTCAAGAGTTGAACAGAAGAGCGGGGAATCAAAGGAAAATCGTGAAAATCTAGAATACAGGAAACTCAGAACCCCAATGTCACCATGATCTCCCCACAGTATCAGTGGGCTATGTTGTTTAATACTCTCCTGAGGAAAACACCGCCATTTCTTTCTTTCTCAGGTCCCCTGTCACCACGATATGATTTGATTTTCAGCTACTTCCATGGCATTTTGAGCTGATATTGCTAGAGCTGAACCCCAGTGACTCCAAAGATGGAAGGATGCCAGTTCTTCTTGCTTCTGAATGGTATCAAATAGGAGGGGTTGGTTACATAAACTAAAGAAATTTAAACAAAAGAGAACCATTAGAAATGTTTCTGTCTGTTTCTGGGTAGAACCTGCTCAAACTGCACCTCCATTCTGTGCTCCTATCTTATTTACTGCCAGCTTTGTTAAAGTTAACATTCATGCAAGTCAAACACTTGCTCATGATTTGTTTTTAAATAACCCTTTTATTACTTCCTCTTCGTTTTCCATTCAGTTATCTTTATTTTCCTGTCACTGCCAACCACTTGAGGTTCTGCTTTGATTTATCTAACAATGAGGGTTAAAACTCTTATTTCCCTTTGTGTTGCTTTTATGCTCCTGTTCTACGACCGACTCTATGACAAAACCCTCACCTGGAGCAATATTTGTACCCTTACTTGTCTTTTCTTACCTGGTTCCAACACTTCCCCTCTTTTCCTATCTCTTACACACCTCTGCCATTACTCTGAACTGAATGAAAATAAATGTATGGAATGAAAGTCCAGGGCAGAAGTTCATTTGTGCCTCTTCCTCAGCCAGAAAAGAAAACAAACACCCACATGCAATTTGTTGCACTCCTCTCTAGGTAAGTTTGGGCATCTCAGGTGCCTACTCCCAAGCCTCAGGAAGATTTCCAGGATCCTGCAGACTTCCCAAAAACCTAACAAGGAAACTGTGGCCGATGGCTTACCTTTCCTTAAGAAGCTTAATTAAACTTCTCACTGGAAACTTCAAAGTTCAGTATGAAAATTAAGCTTTTTCAAGAAGTTCATTGAGTTCTTTTTCGCAGGAGGAAGGGAGGGACAAAACAATTATTTCCATCCTATATATATTTATATATATCCAGAAATAAAGTCTAACCTCAGAGTCATAACAGTCACGTTACTGTGTGCTCATAACTCATGAAAGATAACAGAATTCCTTGTAGGGGTGGGAAGAAATCAGGCAAATTAAACACAGTATTGACAAGCTGATGAATCTTTCCAGGAATTCACAGTGTCATCATAACACCTCTTTGCCACTAATATGTACAACCACACTACATTTTCCATTTGGAGAACACAGATGCTAATCCAGTGTTCAATATTCACTTCTAATTGAAACACCTCTGAAACTGGAATAATTCAGGATTTAGTTCTATCCTGCCTAACGGGAGGAATAAAAAAATTAAGTGTGGATGCCAAGAATGCGAGACATTTCTACGCATATGGCAACTATAGAAGGCTCCATTCAGAGGGAATGAAATTCCCTCAGGTGTCTATATTTAGGATCAAAGAACTTTTTAGAATACAGAACTCGGAGTCTCCAAGGGATAAAAACTACAAAACTGTCTGGAGTGAACTTTATTTAACCTAAGGTTTTGTGCCAATTTAAATACACTGCAGCTCTCCACTTGAAAGAAGGCATTACCCACTGCGTGCTCTGAAATGCATGGAAAAGCCATTACAGGGATAATCAGCACAACTATAAAATAGAAAAGCAATAAAATGACAAAACCAGATACAACTCCAATACTTACTCCTTGCTGCAGTCAAGCAGTGTTACTTTTAAAGCAATGATTACAGCATTACTCTCTGTTTATCTGTCTACTCACACCATAATACCCAACTCATCTTAAAATCCAGGATAGGTTTTTATTTTAGACACTTCATAAGTCAGGTACTCTAACAACCAAAATGGGGATTTTTCCCAGCCCTCGGTTCCTCGGCAGAACAGGCTCCTCTGGTTTTGGCTGCTTTAGCTACCAGTTCCACAGAATAAGCTGCAAAGAGGAGGCTCGTCTGTGGCACCTCCGAACCAGGTGAAAATTTATGCAGTAAAAATATACTTGAAAATACCTTCCCTATAGAGAGCACCCAAAGCAAGATGAAAATGAGCTGTTGTTTCAGCCTTGTTTCTCTTGGGCAATTCAAATTATTTTTTCTCTCCACGTTATTTTCCTTACCAATACTCTACCTATCTTAGACACACTCACAAGGCATATACAACAGAAAGGATAAAAGCTCTAAAAACTGTACATCAAATGCCAGTTTTTTATCACTTGGACATTCCTGGCTTAGTTTTCTAGCAGAAAATTCATCCTGACTATTTGAGCCTTTTTACCATTGTTTTCTATGTAGCAGAATTAAGATCCAACCTTCGGAAGGAGTAGTAATCCAGGAGCTCCATAAAGTACTATTAAGCCTTCCTATAAAGGATATAATTCTCTCCTTGTTCTGGAAGGAGAAATATATAAACCATTAAAAAAGGTTTTAAAAGGGAACTGTGTGAGACTTGCATCACAGAGACATTTCGGATGTATCAAGGAGAAGGAAAAAAATACCTGGGAAGACAGATAAACAGTACATGGGGTGACTTTCAAAGGTATAAATGGGAAGCAGGCACTCAGCTCCTGTTGAAATTTGAAAGGAGTTCAGCATCCAACTGCCCTTCTGCCTTTGAAAATCTTCCTTCACAAACCCCTTGGTTACAAATGACTCCAAAGTTCAAAGAATGACCTTGCCCTTGTGGGAAACAGAGGAAGGCTCGTGCCTTTTAAAGGAAGATTTATGGCACTGTTGCTGCAGATGTGACTGAGATGAGGAAACAACACTTTATAGAAAGGAAACTCTAAAGAAACACACTCTATTGGGTGGAGTGGATGGGTCACCAGAGACTACAACCACGAGGAGAAGGGATGGACAAAAGCAGATGGAAACAGCTGCCTTCCAGGAGCGACTCAAGTCTTTGACCATACTGCTTGGAAAAGGCTGTATTTGCAGTGCTGTTAATTACAGAATTACCAAGCAGGGGATTAAGACAGGAATATCAACCTGGTGTTTTGTCTGAATTTCCTGAAATTCTCCAAAATTGGCTAATGCTGCAAACAAGAGAATTAGACAAGGTGCATGTCATCTTTGCTCTTGGCTCAGCTGCCTGGGTTAGTTCCAGCTCTGCACTGGGTGATGGGCTGGGTTTGGTAATGCTTGAGCTGTCTGTAATTATCCAGACTCTACATTTCACATCTTCTGAGCTACTTTTTCCCCACTGAGAAGGGGAAAAAAGTAGCTTTCCTTCTATCCAAATAAGGTTGTGAAAGGACGAACAATTACAGTGCAGATGCGCAAACCTACCAGGGTGGAAAATGGAAATAACAGAAAGTAAAGTATTTTTCCCCAAACCAAATTTTAACAACACATCCTTATGGGAAAAAAGCATGAAGCAGTTCATGCTCACACACCATGCATGTAATAAAAACATTTCAAGGACATCTGTTTGCTCAGTATCAAGGACAGAACCGACCATGACCCAACGTGCTCCTATTTCTCATTGCTGCCTCAGATCATCCCTCTCTCAGGCATTAAAGAGAGTTATTTCCACTGATATAATTGAATTCTCCCAGTTATTATCAGGAAGGACAAAAGAATGTTCACCACGCAGAGGCTTTGGAATTAAACTAAAGATAAATTCAAAGCAATCTAGGAATTCCTCACTTTGTTGCTATGTGGCATAAAAAACCCCCAAACCTCAAGTGTCAGCATAATAATTGCTGTTCTCATCAGCTTAAGCACTTCCCACAAGAGCTAACAACTCCTGTTACACTAAATAACCCCTTAAACACTCCACCTTGCTCTAATGCTCTCTTCTCTGTGTAGTTTATATACATAATAGAATACAACTTCATTCATTTGCACTTGGGAGATGAGGCCACACTTGAGCAACTTTTTAGTTCCCACTCTGGCAAACTCCTGCATTCAATCTGCAAAGTATGTGTATAAATAGCAATAATAAGGCCTTGAGTGGGTCACTGACTCCTGTCTCTGGCATCCCTCATATGTGTGTAAAAAGCATTTAAAAAAAAAAAGCAAATCTACTCTTCAAACACTATTTTTACTAAACAAACGGGACATAAGGCAATTTATACGTGGTCAGTGATTCTATTTGACTTCTTGCCTGACTATTTTTTGCTTATTGCTGTAGCCAACTTTAATATCACAACTATTACCTTTGCAGCAGAGTTGGATACTCCGTGTGTGACGTTCCTGATGAGCCCACCCACATTGCCATACTTTAGAAGGCCAGTAACACCTTCTGAAAAATCATTCAACAGACCCATGGGGTTGCCAAGCAAATCCACAGAACCCAGGATCCTTGCTGCCTGACTGAGCAGCTCCTGTAAAAATCAAGAGGAAGAATGAAATATCACTTATGAATCACATTAACACCAGCAAGGTTGATTAAAGGATAAAATATCCCACCCACCACAGAAGCATAAAACAACCCAGGTAGTTTTACTGGAGAAATGGACACACAAATACCAGTAAGATCAACAATAGTTTGACCTTAAAATGTAGGATATTCTTAGAAACATTAGATACTGCTACTCCATATGCCAAAGAAGAGACACAGCACTGACACTTAATAGTCAGGGCAGAGCTCCCACACCCTCAGAGAACTCCCAAATCAAGAGAGGTTCAGCCTGTGCCACCGTACAACCCATGACATTTACCTCCTGGAAGTGTTTCAGAATGTCATTAATGATGAACTCCTGAGTTTCGTAGGGATGGACCCTCGTGAAGGGGTCCAGATTAATCACAGCATCTTCAAACCGGATCAGGGGGAATCCCAACGTGCTCTTCAATGCCTAAGTTGAATAAAAGATATCGCCGTTTTCACTCACAGCACCCAAATGAATTTACCTCTGAGTGGGTAACAAATCAACATTCTCTGAAGCTGCTGGAGTAGTTTAGCACTTGGATATAATCACACAAGCCTTTTCCTTGTAAGCAATGATCAGTTATTAGAACTGTGTTTCTCCAATAACTCCATAGTCACTAAACTTCCCAAGGCAATCTGTTTCCTACACTTGGTAGGAATATTTCAGAACAAAGTGTGTCTAATATTCCACATATAGGACTTTGCTATAACTGCTCTAATGTTCAGTTAAACCAAACCTTAAATGAATTTCCTTGACAAAACTGGAAATTTTCCACCCTGCTGAAGTTCTATGAAGGGATTAAGTGTCAGGATGAACTGGAATAACATACATAATTTCCTGTAAGCCTGAGGCTCATTTCTTAACATTATATGGTGTACTGAAGCACTTTAAACTAGCTTTTTCCATTATTTTTCAAGGAAGAAAACTAAGACTGTAATTAGCTCATAGGCCATCTGTACGTAAAAAACCACATTTAAGGTGGTCAAGTTATACATCTTTATACACACACAAATAAAATAATTTCAGTTAAAAAACTAACAAGAAAATTAGTCTTTTAAGACAGAAAGAGATCCCCCCCCCCCCATTTCAGGTCTTAATAATGCATCTGCACAGTCACCAACATCAGACAATCTGAGGAAGACAAGAAGCCTGACACTTGTGTTATATCTTTACACATTAATCACCAAAGCCTTGCTGGTGCAAGTAACACGATTTTTGTGCCATCTGCAGGCAATTAAGGCAAGTTACAGGTCTGAGTTAAGTTTGCAAGTAAGAAAGGAGCTATTTATTTTTTCAGTAAATGGATGACTAACCAGAGTAGTCCTCATTATTCACTTGGGTAGGAAGTAATTTCCTGTTTAACTATCAAATATTATATAAGGCAACTTTGTTAATATTGGTACCTAATAAAAATAATCTGTCTACACCAAATTACCAGCCAGCCATGTCCTAGCCAGGAACATTAGAGGTAGTTAGAAAAACTTCCACAAAGGCTCTACTGTGATTATTCTGTGCCTCCTGCCCTGAACTCTCCTGTGCTGCAGAACTGAATGGAACTCTGTCTGTGAAAGTCAATATACAGAACTCAGGCAGGGACTGTTGTCATTAGGTTTTCCCTTGGGAATGTTGCTGACGGCTGCCAAGACGTATCCATATGGAATCCTGTTCCAAGGGTGGTAGGAAATCCAAACACAACAGTGCACAGTGCTGGGTTCTTAAAGGCACTCACCATTAACTCTCTGTGCATTTGAGCTGATCAGTGATAGGTGTTTTTTTGTGCTGAAGTGCAAACACACATTCAGGACATTGCTGCTGCTGTGTGAGGAACATCCCAGCTAGCTCCTGAACTGTCCTCTGCACAAGGATTTGGTAAAAGCAATACAGAAATTCAGGACTGATGATCTTCTGGGTCATCTTGGTAAGGCAGTCGTTACACAAAACTCAACTTCTTTAAAAGCCTGCACATCGTGATGTTCTTAACATCAAAGACAAAAAAAGCCTGGTTCACTGTCCCAGTTTCGGTTTTTGAATAGGCAGCAGCTCAGTAGGGAGGGTTTTTTGTGGTTTGGTTGGTTGGTTTTGTTTCAACTCTTCCACATTGGAGTAAAGTAGTGTTAGCTCAGAGGGAACTGAAATATTTTTGACTGAAATATTAAATTTATTATCAAAATGGCAACTGACCATTGCCACTTAATGTCCAGGTTTGGGAATACTGGATGAGATTATCTTCTTGCTATAATCTGGACTCCCTGGTTCACTGAGCAACTGTGCCAGATTTATTACCACATGAAAAGCACCAGATTTTCCACCTAAGTCCACACTCAATCTGAGTTTACTTTCATATTGAAGCAAATTGCATGGTGCTCATGCAAATTCTCCAATTTCAATGAAGCATTTTTTTGGGATGAAAACACTCAGAGTTGTCCTGTATTTCTGAGTAACTTCTTATTTGATGATAGCTATTCCCTGTAAGCTCTTTACACTTCCATTACTGTAACTAAGATCCTTTGTAAAGCAGTGAGTCATTGTCTGTGCTTCAGCTGAAATCAGTAAAATGAAAGAGCATGACAGAAGAGACTGGAAATTATGCAAATTAAATAACAGAACTTATTGGCGCTTCTATTATTGGTAACTTCCATAATGGAAGAGTAAATGGAAATGAATGCTATTAAGTTAAAAGTTTCTGTTCCCATTTCCTCCTCTTCCCTCAGTAGCCCACTCTGGGAATGCACTGGGGTACCTTGAGATCCAAAGGGAGCTTGTTGGCAGTGAAGACGCTCAGTTTGATTTGAGGCACACTGATTTTCAGGTTTTCAAAGTAGTAACGTTTCTGGGCTCCCCCTTGTTCAACCACCTTCTCATGGAGGTTTTCATCGTACTTCTCAACCTCTGCATCCAGACAAAACACAGGAATCAGAAGAGATTAAAGATAAATAAATATGGGGTTAGGAATGCACACTCTGTGAAGAGTTAACAGTGCTCTGTACAAATAAGAAGTGTGTGTGACTGCTGGTGGAGCCAGCAGAATTACTCATGCCTTGTGACACCAAGTTGACCTCTGAGGCTCAAGAATTTTTTTGTCAGATCTCTCTGCATCTCTAAAACCTGTTATTTGAGCTTTTAATCTCACTTCTAATTTATCTTAATCAGCACAGAGAAACCAGGAGATAACACATAACTATGCAATGTTTCCTACTGTGCAGTTTTGCTCCGACAGTCTGTTTTCCTCTCTATTTTCTCTGTAATTTCTTACATATAATGTACAAAGCAAGTTTTCAATTATCACTGCAGAATGGATGACATTCAATAAATCAATTTACATAGAGAGTGAGTTAAATTTTATTGCCATTAACAGGTTGGTGTGATTTGTAAGGGCATCTTGGTGGTGTGAGAAGGCAGGGGAAAGATGAAAGATGCCCAAGCCTTATGAACTTGGGTTGAATAATTAAACACCTTGACTCTAAAGGATAAAATAATTTTGGTCTGAATCTTGGACGACATCAGCACCACCAGTGGATAAACTACAAATAATGTACAGTAAGGAAACAAAAATATAGTAAAAACATCAGGGGAAACCAAAACAAAGGACAGAACAGTAAAAAGCATAAGAGCAAAACTCAACAATTTTTCATCTTCCTCATCACTAAAGATCTAACTCTGTAAATCCTCTGTGAAATGTAAGGCTGTTATTCTTTCAGAGACAACTCAGAAGATACTGTGGATTAGCAGGACAGAACTCTGGAGCATCATTTGTAGGTTTGGCCCCATTTGGAAATCAGGCCAAAAATAGTTCTTTTCCTGTGACAGGGGTTATGTAACAGCATACACACTCATCACACAAGTGACTTTTTCAATTGCCAGTCCAAAACAAAACATTTCAGAAAGTTTCCAAAGTACAGATAAACCCTCAAATAGGAGGATTAGAGCAGCATCTATGAGATTAGAAAGTTGAAGAGGTCTGCCTTGCCTCACTGAATGAAAGAAAACTCACATTGCAATTACAGTCAGGGGTATGGATGCCACAACTAAAAGGTCAGACAGATAAAATTTTCCTCCTGTGAAGCAAGAGGAATTGCTCAAGGAGCAAATTAACAGGGATTCTACTTCTAGCCTCGGGTTAAATAAACAAACCAAACAAACTACTAAACAAAGTGGCTTGCTAAATTAATAACACAATTTCTTTTATCCCAGCTTAGATGAATCCAGATCCAGGAGCTAAAGCTGAACAATAAACTCCTTGCAGAGAAGTTCAGCTCAGCCACTGTGTGCTGGGCCTGTTACCTGGGCTGTCACAAGAACAGCTTCCCAGGGGGCCACTGAGGCATTTCCAGCCTTCTCTTCAACAGTGGGATGTTCTCCAAGCAGCCAAAAGCTTCCTGGCATTTTGAACTTCATGCAAAGGCCATAATACTGATGTGCACCGTAAAACTGCTCCTTGTAATTCCACACCATACCTGACTCAGACTGGTTGTAGCCAAAGAAACTCAAGAGCTTCAGAAGCAGCTTCTCCTCAATTTGAACTGTGAACTTTCGGGCAGTGATCATCAGATGCTACAGAGATAAACAAGGCTCAGTTTACAGTATTAACACCAGAAATACAATCCATATAAGCTAGTAGAAAGGACAACGTGCTCTAGGTCAATGGAATATTTTTCACTTGAACAGATTCGTAGCAAAATTCCCACCTTCAAAGTGCCTTTGGTAGCTTTCTTTCAAGTTACCTACAGCTAGTGATGATTATTTCAGTTTTCTAGAAGGTATTGTGCTTCATTACCTAATCCTAACACTTCAAAATCTTCCTGCTTTGCTGTTTTCCAGCCCTGAAATCAGCTGTGTTGTTTGTTATATTTTTAAACTTATTTATTATCATGTTCATCACCGCGTTGCAGCTTCAAACACCGTGGACATGGTGCCCTTTAAGCTTCAGTATTAATTCAACAAAGAGTATTTCACGAATCACTGAATTAAGCAAAACTTAGGAAGAGGAAAGGCCATTTAAAGCAAAGCACTACCTGCACAGCACAAACCAAACGTTGTGTTTTTACCTTGTATATATCAGTCAGGGCATTTTTACTGGGGAATTTCATGGCATTGACCTGCACAGCAGGCCCAGTCTCCAGGGGCTCGGTCTCACTCATCCTGGGCGTCAGGAAGAGCATAAAAGGCCGTGTGGTGCCAATAAGCTGGTTGTCCACCTGCACAGTGGACAAGGCAGAAAAAAAGAATGATATTCAGGAACAGGAATCTCAGAGACAGCTCTGAATATTTTTCAAACCTATTGTGACAAGAAAAACTGAAGAAGACCCACGAATAAATAAATTTGTGTCGAAATACCTGTATGTCATGCACACTGAGCTCCAGCACCTGACTTGTCGAGAGCTGGGTGTAGTGGACATTAATTCTTGTCAGGCTTGCAAACACAAGCTCTTCAGGGACTTTGTTGACCAAAGACAATCCTATTCCACCTTCCAGTTTCACAAGGATCTGAGAAAAGAAGAAAAAAACACCCCACCGCTAGCAAACCAACACTGAAAAACATGGTGATACCAAATAACACTTCTGCAAAGAAGTTATTTCTTCAGACTCATCTCCAGAGAGACTGAAGTCTTAGAATTAAAACATATTAACCCAAATTCTGAGAATGAGGAATTTTAGCAGGAAAACTACAAGTTCATAACAACATCCCAGGGAGAAGTTAATGACCAAGCACCCCCTCCATACAATCTAGAAAGGATAAATAAAAGAGACAGGGACTGGTTGTAAGATCTTACTTCCAACTCCTGCTCCGTATCTGGGTTTTTCAGCTTGCGCAGATCTTGCTCCGTGACGGGAAGTTCGTCTCCTTCACTGAACAAACGATCGTTCCTACGCTGGTTAAAATCAGTTATCTGAAAACAAATCAATTACTACATGATCACTTTCCTGTCTGTAAATAACAGCTACACTGTCCTACCTTATAAAATTATCTTTTTTTTAAAACAAAGAGGTACAGTGAAAGCTTTTGTGGTAACTGTTTCTGGTTTATGATATTCCCTCCCCCTCTGTATCATTATAAAGGCAGCTTTTTGTAAGGATTTAAAGATGCAAAAAAGTATTTCAAGTATAAGCAAGTAACAGAACTCCACTCTAGTTAATGAAGGACTTTCACCTGCAGAACTCTTGTTGGCCCATCTGGAATGACTTTCACAGCCAGGACTCCTGACCCAGGCCTCATCTTTTGGTTTATGAACTGCTGTTCAGGTGGAACTGGCCCCAAAAGCTCAAGGGAAGTATCAGGACCTAGAACAACTTCAGCTCCATCATGAAGACCCAGCATTCCTCCCTTTGCCTGGGGAAAGAAAAAAGATTACAGAAAAAAGTAGGTTTATCAGTAAGTAAAAACTTCAGTTAACTATTTACATCCATTAATTTAAAAGTGTATTTTACTTTCCTCTCTTCACTCTTCAGAACTAGAAGAAGAGCAGTCCAGCAGCTTTTTACTTACTATTACTAAAGCTTCTGGTAACTCATGTTTAATCAGTTTGGCAACTAAAAAAAGCAGCCAAGATTGGTAATTAAGTATTCCCACTTAATTTAAAACTGAAGCTATCACATCATCAATGGACATGGGAAAAGCCTTCCTGAAAAGTTTTCCAAAATGACAGAAAGCTTTTTAAAAGATGAACTCTGGATCCTTACTGAGTCAACACCTAAAAACAGCAACACAGGGCTTTTTTGGTTGCTTCAAGTAGTAACTTACTGAGCTGCAGTAATTTGATTACAAAATGATTAATGCAATATTATGGGACTAAGTCAATTATTTTTCTAATTATTAGTGCAAGATGTTTAATTATTTGAAACTAATAAGAATATTCAAACATGAATTTAAAACACAAACTGTTCGCACAAGTCTGCTCTTCTCTGTATCCTGAACTCTGGCCTCGAAGCTTTTAGTTCACCTCAATACTGAACCCAAATGACTGTCATTTATATCAGCAAACAAACAAAAGATCATAATCAGTACTGGCTCTTATTACATTATATTATTATATATTACAGACCTGGACAACAAGTCCATGAATCCCACAGGTCAGCTTCCCATCCCGAAAGCTCCACGTCTGGGTCGTGCTGCGCCGGCGGTCGGGCCTTCTCAGCATCAGGGGCTCGTACCTGCAGGGGAAGCAGCAGAGCTCAAGAGGATTTACTCTGCAGATGGGTTAACGGTGAACATTTAGTTTGCTCCAGCTCATTTTCCTAGTCTCACTTCTGAAGCGCTCCTTTAACCTGCTAAAACTGCATTAGCCCCGTTTTGAAAAGTATTTCCAAGTGGCACAGGTGACCGTGAGGGTCGTTTACAGAACCGGGTAAAATCCAGCTCTTCCACACGCCTTCAGAACGATTTCTTTCCTTATGCAGAGAATATCACATGAACTGTGTTTAGTTAGAAGCCTCACCAGTTTGCTGAGGAGCTGGATGTGCAGTACCTGTTGTCTGTGACAGCTGCCAGGCCGGCGATATCCAAAATCATACTGGAGTCCTCGGAGCGAGGGGAAGGTTTATGGGGGTTGTGAGGAACTGAAGAACCTTCATGGCAAAGCATTCCTGTCTCTGTCATTCTCCAAAGCTGGGAGCGCTTTCCTGGCTCCTGTTGCATAAAAACTTGACATTTAAATACAGCACAGAGCAGGTATTTTGGTTCTGTTTTGCTATCAAAGGCTTTGAATTGTAATTCTGGGAGTGACTTGTATATATTTAACTTCAAAGGCCTGAATTGGAATTAGGAACTAGTTTGGGTAAAGACATCTAATGGAACTCTGATGCATCACACATTAGCAGTCAGATGCAAAGCTGCATTTACAAGGTGTTTTTTAATCTCAACAATATTTAAATACAGTTTCTATTTCTTAAGAGGTCCAGAAATAGAAGACTTAGCTTACAACGAAACCTTGTAACTTCATTAGAATATCCAACGTTCAATTACCACACACCGTCATCTTTGAAGTATTTACAACATTCCTTACCACTTTTATTCCAATTCCCTTTTCTGCCATCTTTATCCCCATACAAGTCTTCTACAGAAGCACCCCCACAATTCAAAATAACCTGTCACTGTGGAGCCTGTCTCCACCCTTTAAAAGTTAACTCTTTTTTTAATGTTGTCCTACTCTCAGCATTTGATTTTACTTCAGCAGAGCAATAGCACTTGAAAAAAAATAAATCAAATGTGTCTTGGTACCTTCTTTTTCAGCACAACTCTTTGAGTCTTCGGAGAGACATCAAGGACAAGCTCTGCATTTGCAACATCCTTATTTGAAACAACTGGTCTTACACTTGGCTCCTGTAAACTAGAACACCAAGAAAATATCATGATTATTCCGAGTAGCTGCTTCTTCTGGAGCTTGAATTAAATCTGTATTAAAACTGAATCAAGGAGGTTTACACTTCCAATACAGCCCATCAGACATATATATATATTGGGGTTTTTCCCCCCCTCTTGTTAGGAATTAGCAGTGCAAGCTGTCAAATTGAGTACATTCTTAAAAGATGCTTTGATTTCTCACTGCAACAAGGAACTTCACAGGCAAAACAGATGAATTCCAAAGACAATTTTCTACTTTCTACTGAGGAAAGCAGCAAAGCCTGATTCACTGTCCCAGAGTTGTTTTCAACAGCATTTAAACTATTGCAAGTTTACACTTCACAGGCATTTGTAAATAGGTGTGAACTGCGGTAAAGTGTCCTTTGAACACCAATAAGAATGAAGCCCCCCAGAGGACCCCAACCATCCCTGCTCTTCCGAGATCAGACAGTGGGATTGCGGCAGGTGCCATAACCTTAATCTTTCTCGCTGTGTGACAGCACAAACAGTGCCAAGCTGCACCTCTAAAACAAAGGTACTGTGACCAAATGAGGGAAGATACACAGATGACTGACTGCCAGACAACTCTGAATTTGGCATTTCTTCTGCTGGCTACAAGGTTGATAGAAGTTTAGCTGCACTTGAAAAACTTTGGAATGGCAACCACTAAGAGACTATGAATGCAAAGCTTACTGAACACCATAAACACTCAAAATATTTTCATCTTAAGATAGAAAGAATTACCCTGAGAAGGTATACGTAGCAGCAATATAGATGAAGTTTTCATAGTAAAGCTGCTTGCTGTCTTGGAAGTCGTTCATGCAGCAGAGAACCTCAGAGGAGCCTGCCCCCTTCACTGTCAGCATGATGAAGGGAGGCAGGACAGGCTCATCCCAGGCATAATCCAGGGAGGTCATGGGCTTCACTTCAGTGTACAGCCTGGGCTCCACCACCCCGTGCTGGTTAAACACAATTGGGACCTGCAACAGGTAGGAAAGAGGAGTTTGTTTCCCACAGGAATTGTTCATCAGGCAGATTTTTTGCTGCCGTTGGCTCATTTGCCAGGAGCTGATCACGGGAGCTGAAAAAAGAGCACTTCTTTTTTCTCCCCAGTATGCAAATCCTTCCATTCAGGTCTCAATTAAAAACAGTCTTAAAGGGATGAGAAATGTCATCTTTGCTTTTATCTGTCATCTGTGGCTCAAAATGTCTTCAGTTCCATGGCAGCATCTCAAACCTTCCTAATCTAAATTAGGAGACTAGAACAGACTTCAAATTAACACCCCAGAGCAATTTCTCTTCAGTAACAATGCTCTTCCTTGCAAGACTTCTAAGGCACTCAGGAAAGCCACAACATTAGCACTAGTATTTGAACAAGATGTAATTAAGTGCTTCCAATTTTCACTAGAACTTCAGAAAAACACAATTATTACAAAGACCTCTTGCTACACAAGTTTTATTTCATTACACAAGCTACTCATCTCTCTCTTCTAGCAGATATAAAGAACTACTTTTACTTAAAAACAGAGGGGAAAAAAAGGTGGTTTTTTGTTCTTTTACCTTGGAGAAGTTGTCAATGCGGAAGGGCGGCGGGAGCTGGTCGGTGTCGCTGAAGGCGATGCGGTACGTGGCTCCTTGGAGGGTAATCTCTACTCTCAAAAAGTAACATTTTCCCAAGATGTCCCTGAAAAAGAGCAAAGTACAACACAGGTAAGCTGCTGATCTGCATTACTTGCAGTCCTAAGTGTGAAACAGCTGCTCAAGGAGATTTACAGATCACAGCGAACTCATATTGACGTGGAATGAGGATTAAACAGCAGCTTCCACCAAAAACCAGAAGCATGTTACAGGAGATTTTTACAGGATAGCTACCTCATGTTGATGTGGAATGAGCTGTTTTTGTTGACCTCAAAGCCCCCAGACCAAATGCAGTTTGGGACATCCATGAGCCTCACACACAACAGCTGATCGTAATCGTTCCGTGGCCAGTGGAACACGACGCTGGAGCCAGGCAGGGTGGAGATGTATCCGTCAGGATTAGATGTTCCCTAGGACAGAAAACAGGAAAAAATTGGTAAATAATCCTGGTACTGAAACCTCACTATTAATCTACAGACCTCCCAAATATCAGCACAGCAATTCTTCTATCAGGAATAACGTGAAAGATCCCTGCAGCCAACCAACAACACTTTCAAGCACAACAGTTGTTCTTTCTTTTTGTGATTAACTACAGAATTGCACTGAAAATAATCCCCAGGAATCTTCTTACCCGCCCTCTGGCGAATTCCCGCTGAACAAAGGCCAGTTTGTAGCTTGATTTATTGTCCAGCAGGTAACGGGGAGCAAAGGTGACCATGCAGGTGTCAATGTAGCGGCCTCTGCCTTTTTTGACGTCAATACCTAATAAAACCAAGGTGAAATAAAGCTATTATTTAAAAAGAAAACAAATAATTCTTGGGTTCCTGAGATGCACTCTTTGTGCCACACCACTGCCATGTTTGGACACATTAAGCGATAAACATAATTTAGAGATCATAACCACTGAAGATAAAACCTCCCAAAACCCAATCACAAGAACATCAATGCAAGTAATTATTTCAGTTTTAAACATACGAAAAATTCCTCAAAAATCATTCCAAACTCTCATTTAATTAAAAACTAAAACCTTACGGAGATACCGTGCTTTGTTTAATAATTTTCTCTGGACCCTCAAAACCCTTTAACAACATATCTTTCTCTGCTGCAATTGTTCTGTTTCTGGTGCCACTGACATCATGTACAACCAAGAGTTATACAGGATTCTTCCAATATTCCTGTCTCCACCTACCAATGTTATAGATGAGGCCTGGCCTGTTTCCATGTTGGATCACCTTGAGGGCTCTGACACCACTGCCCCCATCCAGGGAGAATCCCTGGCACCAGCCAGGCATGCCTTCAGGATGGATTCCTCTTCCAACCCGCATTGTACAGCTAAGGGTAAGAAGAAAACACAAAGATTTACTCATTTGCATGAAGGATCGGGTAACAAAATGATTCTGGTGATCAAACACATGCCCAAGATGCAAAAAGAACACCCGTGTTTGGATATAAAAGCCTTAAAAGTCATGATACATCTCTTATTGTGTGGTTCATTCTGCATTTCTGCCATAAGCTCTTTCAACACATTGGTCAGGATTCAGTGGCCACGTCACATAAAGGGCTTGGCAATTTTCAGGCTGATTAATCACAACAACCTTGGAGTCTATTTTATCCTTGAAAGAAAAAATAAAGTAAAATTTCCAATAAATTCAGACGCAACAGAATGAGCCAATCAAGGAATTTTCAGTAGGAAATGTCTAAAGATCCAATATGCTCATTTCAGTATTAAAAAACTTAATAATGGGTCATTTTAACAGGGAAGGGCTTTTCCTACATGATCCTCATACCGATGTATCAGCACCCAATCTGTGAATTACTTTCATCTTTGTAAAGTTCCTCCTGATTGCTCCTCTTACTTACAAGTTTGGCTGTTCTTTATCAGCATAACAGAACAGCAGTGGGCTGAGGCTTCTAGCAAGCTCATGCTCTTCAAACTGCCCAGCAGCATCTGTTTTTGCATTATCTTGTCTGAAGATCAGTGGTAATCCTTTAAGTGAACACACACACACACACAAAAAGAGTATTAAAGTACAAGTCACCTTTGAGCAAATTAAAAATGAGAATGGTGGAAACTACTTCAAACTAAGGAACAGCCTAAAATATTTTGGTTGTAGTATTATCCATTAGTCTGCCTGTATCCTCCTAGTTCTTCATTTAACCTGCTTAAAACAGCTGCAGGTCAGGGGGTCTGGCCCAGGCAGACCTGAAAGTGCCAGTGGAACTTAACACAGGTTAACTGCGATTAAGACCTGTTTCTTTCTCAGAGAATTTCAGCCTTTGAATCCCCAAATTTTAACAGTGATCTAACCTATGTTGATTTATTTAGAGGTACAACAGCTCATGTTTAAAAATCTGTAATACAGCAACTCAAATGTTTAATTTATCTGCTAACAGCAGCTGCTGGCCCTACTAAAAAAACTACTTCCTGCAACTTTAATTCCTCTTGAGTAGTGTTTAGAAGCTTTATTTGGCCAGAAAGCAAATCAGAACACTGCAGGAAATCTTTATTTCCCAGTTCATGACCACAGCAAATCTCACCAGTTTTGTTGATTAACCAATATGGTGCCGAAATGAGTATTTTGAGGGAACCCTCAGCACGACACACAATCCTGATGGTCAAGTTGAGCAGCCGTTTGTTGGTGTCATACAGTCGCATCCTCACCATGTAGTTCTGTGTCCCAGGAGGAATCAACAGCTCTTTGCAGACTGAGAAGTTTTCTAGCCTTACCCCTGGGAAAACAAAGCCAAACCAAATCAGACCTGACATCACTCACACAGAAACACTGGTTCTTTCTGAATATTTCATGTAGCTCATACCCAGATTAATTTTTAAATCTGCCCAGTGTAGTAAACTCTGACCTCAAGATGAAATGCCAGGTCACAAACGACAAAAAAAAGTTCTGTAAGGAACCCTGCTTAGGGCTAGTTATTGCTTTAGGCATCACAACTCCAGCCAGTGTTGAGTAACTCTGTACATATTTTCAACACCAACTTTTCCTGTTAGAAAAAAACCCAGCAAAACCACCCAAAACACTGGGAACTTACTTATTTCCCTTCTTTATCACTGATCTCTCCAGTTTCTGTTTCCACTCCCAGGAAAACCAGAAAAGAGCTGAACAAGGAACAGACTAAGACAGCTGACAGATTTGGGGGAATGATGGCAATATCAGTACTTTTTCTTTCTGAATGTGTGCACTTGGTTACTAAATATAAGAAGCCCTGCGAGCCAATGAAATAATCATATAAAACGCTGTCCACTCTTAAATGTTTCCATTCTGCGCCATTGCTCCTTTTAGATCGAGGTTCCTTTGAGGTGCTGGGGTTCACTGAGGGGCAGAGAACGGTACCTGGGCAAGCCCCTTACCGAGCTCAATGTTCTGGGATGTGTCAGCCGTGTGCAGGGCCACCTCTTTGCCGGGTTTCAGGGTCCCACTGATGGGCAAACCCTTCACGTAGAACTCCAGCTCGCAAGGGAGCAGGTTGCAGATCACCACCGTCGGCAGCAGATAAATAGTGTGCCCAGGCTGCCTGAAAATCTGCTTAGCACTGTCAGAGAATATGCTGGAAGGCATGTAATCAGGGTAATTCTCCTTCTTTATAGCCACACAAAACCTGGCAAGGCAGACACAGGAGAAGTCAGTGAGTTTGACAGAATTGAATCCTATCCTTCTGTATTGCACTGAATCCTCTAACATGCTCTAACTTCAGAATTGATAGGAAAAACAGCATTTGCAGTTTTCTCCACCTAATCACTTTGTTGTCTGACCATAAGGTATTTTGTAGTTATGCCTAACATTAAGACAACAAGAGTTTGCTGATTTTAATCAGACTTAATTTTAATCACTCAGAAAAACCTGGTCTGTTCAGAGATGTAACAGAAAATGGCTTTTACAGGTTACTAACTATAAAAGCAGCTTCCATAGACCGGAAAAAACATGTTCTCAACTATTACTAAGAGATTTTAACTATTAAAGTAAACCATAATCATGTTCTGAAACATAAATGCTGATTGTGTCCTTCTTCTCAGTAGAGACATCCTTCCTCTGACCACCTGACACTTCAGTTTTCCTTTAGTCAAGAAAAAATTAAGCAAGTAAATCTTCATTTTAAATAATTTGTGCATTTTCCTCCCTGTGATATGTTCAAAAGAAGCATATTAAGAAATGAACTATGGAGCTGACACGCAGCAGTAACCACATGGTGTGCAAAGGTCATTTCCTGACCAACTTCCATAATCTCTGTTTTAGTATTTCCTAAATACAGAGCAACCCTAAGCCAACCATATCAGAAAACCACAAAATTCCATTAAGTCCTCACTGTGCAGCAACATTTTTGGACTTAGAACAGAGCAAAGGACATTGAAGACAAAGAATGAGTGTTTGTGAACACTCCTTTGGCAAAGCACTTGTCATCCTCGGGCAGACAGAGTAGTTAATGTAAGTCCACATTCTGTTTTCTAATCTTTTATTTTTTACAAGAAATATTAATACTGTGCTTTGTATTCTCAGAGGGGATTCAAAGAGCCCTGCAGAAATACACCAGTTCCACTTCTCCCCACTCAACAGACCAAACAAAACATCCCATTTAAACTGCAGCAGCTTTCACCTCTTAGCATTTCCTTTCCTGTTAATTAGTTCAGAAGAAGATAACAGAGCTCACAGAAAAAGACTTAGGTCTTAATTACCTGAAAAACCTGCTGTTTTCAGACTCTATGGAGTGACACTCCCTCTTGCTGCTGCACACCTCTGCTGCCTTCTGAACGTTAGTCCAGTGAATTGGGGCCTTACAGAAAAAGACTTTCATTCCTTTGGGCCTGGCCTGCAAACGCCAGGATGTCAAATGCAATGGAATGGCAAAGGAATCTCCTGGCATAACTGCTGGAAAGACCACAGGTTCTGCAAGCAGAGAAGAACACGCACATATCAAGACAGGCCCCTTTACTGAAAACCATAAAATTTTAAAGTAGGTGAGTCTCAAATTTTTGAAGCCACACGTTTCATTTTAATATAAATCACTTCCTACTTTATGCACATTTCAAACACCAACCTGTTGTTTTCAGCTCTATTAACAATCTGGCAGCAGATAAATTAAGGTGAAGCAGCCCTTGTTGGAATTCAAATTCTTTTTCCGTTGGATGCTTTAGTGAAAATGCTTATTTCAGAAAACCCTCAATCCTTATACATTTTGGGTACATTGTCAACATATCACAACATTTCTACACGACACCTTTGCAGGCAAAACTTTCTAGAATACTGTTAAAAGAGATAACATTGCCACAAACAGAAATAAGATGCCGTATTTACAGGGTCTCAGCTTTCCCTGTTTACCTGAAATATAAGACAAAATCCTAATGGATCCTCTAGCTCACCTTGTTGATTATTTTCTTAACAATACCCACTTTCTCTCCTGGGAGGTCTGTTTTGGTGTGAACCATCACGGACAGCGGTGGATCTTCTTGGGGACAAAGCTACACTTCCTGTATTATGTATGGAATATTTAGGGCACAGGAATTTCCAGCACTTACTGTCAGGGGCAGAAGGACTGTCCAGTCTCAGTTCCATTGGGATTTCCAGCTTGTTCTTCACCATCAGGGCCGAGCGCACCGTTATCACCTTCCGGGCACTGCCCTCCATGGTCACCTCAAACACCACACGAACTGGAGGCAATGAAGAAAACTGGAAGATATTTAAAAGCATTAAAAAGCTCAGGTAATGAATATATCTAGAAGAGGGGCACCTCAATTTGGAAGCAGTAACTGCTGGAGAAAAGCTAAGTCCAAGCATGTGCAACTCCTAAGGTCTAGTTTCATAATAACAGTTTATAATCCTGTACGTCTCCCTCAAAACACAGTAAAATTAACTATGAGAAAGCAATTCTATATACCACTAACTCCATTGTCTTTTTGAAAACACTGGAAGTTCAACTAAGAGCAATACAGATCCTAAAAGAAGGCTCTGTACATCATCTCACTATTACATTATTTTATAAATCTGTGGAGTTTGAATTCCAAGTCTTATATATTTAACAGTCACTCTTTCTGTCTAAACTAGAAAATAACACAGAGCTTTCTTAAAACATTTGCGTTTTCTTTGCCCTTCTACTGTGGTGTTTTACTTCCTACATTACATGAAGTCATTGCCACTTCAATCCTGAACACAACAATTCATATTCTAGCATTTACATGCTAGAATTCACATACTGGAGTTTAAGACCCATTCTTCAAACATTAATACTAGTGAGGAATGGCAAGTCATAAATATTTGTTCTGCTTTGAAAGTCCATTTTGTTTCCTTGACTTTTGTTTCCTTTCTATTGAAAAGGTTCTAGAAGGATGGCAAAGCCAGTTCACTTGTAGAATTATTTGGTCTTATTTAAGTAGCTCCCAAAAAATGAAAATATATACTTACGTAGACTTGTGGATGTATTATATTCGTTCTATTTATTGGGCTTCCAAGCTGAGAGGAAAGTAAACAAGAAAGTTAAAGTTGTTCAACTTTTAAGACATTGATTTCAGCTGTAACACAGAACTTTACTAGAGAAGAATAAACTTTCATCACTGTGTTTCCGATCTTCAGTACATCTTGGAATCATGTCAGAACTAGATTAGCAAAGCCTGTTTGTAATGCTGCTTTAAAAAGAAATGAAGCTGAGGAAGGGTTTATTGTGAAGAAAAATTCCCCAGATGATGTTCCTGAACAGCAGTTCTCAATTTGCATCCTTTCCCTTCAAGTTACAGAGAGATGATGCTTTTTATGCTTCAATATGAAAACATCAGAAACAATGCAAATAAGAGACCACTGGCTCTTGTCAGTAGTATCTTGAAATTAAATTGTTTTATATCAAAAAGATCTCAACTTCCTACTTCTCCAGGGCTCAACAACCCCCAGTAGCTACTTTCAAAACTTAGCTAGTTCTGAAATCCACATTTTTATCACTGAGCCTCCAAGAAATGCCAGTCTGATTATTACAACTGCATTTTCCCTTCATGACAAGTATATTTTGCCTAAGCAGCCACATATTTCAACAATCTCTTGGCTTACAGGAAATTGCCAGTTTTGTTTATTTTAAGTAAATTAAATACATGAAAAGCATTCCTGCAATAAAAAGAAATAAAAATAGCTGCTGAAATGCTGGGCTGATTTCAAGCTCAGCCTCCACGAGCCCATGGCACTGTCACTAATATGTTAATTCTGTCCCTGGGAGCTCTGACTGCCAAGCACAGACTCACTGCTGACTGCTCTGTCTGGGGCTTTGTTACACATTAAATTGCCAATTAGAACGCGGCATCTCCAAACTCTCCCAATCCAAGCTCAGTGGAAAGAGGACAATCTCATACAGCAGCTGCTTTTAGATCAAAATCTTGCAGCCGTCATTACTCTTAAATTACGTATTTTACTAAAACACTCAAAATCAGAACTCACACTGGAGAAGGAAGGGTTCTTATCTGGTGCAGCATATCGGAAAAACGTTCCCACTTTGTCCACAGACACTGGGCTGACTTCTTCCCAGCCATTGACTCTCACTTGCAACTGATGAATCCTTAGATCATGTGTGTGCCTACCAGGTCAGACCAAGGTAATTTAAAACGAAGCATTATTATACAGTGTAAACACCAAATAATTCAAACCAAGGCTGAAAAAACAATCTCACTGAAGCATTAAAAAGTCTCAGGAGTTTTTCTGTTTCATGGATAAAGACAGACCTGATTTTCTGTCTAATTGTTGTACCTTCCCTAATGGACACACAGAAGTACAACTATGTCATATAAGCAAAAATAAAGGTGTGCTACATATTTGTCAACAAGTTCTTATCAAGTAAGTGTGACAACACCTACATTCAACAACCAACACCACCCTCCTGCCCCAGTCCTTTAGAATAAAGGACACTGATTTTTAATTGAGGGTCCCAAGTCTTTCTAAAAGCCTATAATAATCCATTACATCTAGGAACAGCTGCCACCAGCAGCAATAAAGAACTGATAATTTCACTCTGTACAAAAGCTTTAAAAATAAAAACTAAACATTAAGAGGAGATTTAAAAAAAAAAAAAATGTACTTTGAATGTAACACCTGCTGGTGCCCTCACAACTGTGATCCCACGTGTGCCACATGTAAGTGTGTAAAACTTCACCTGTGTCTGAGTTTCCCTCTGGCTTCAAACTCAAATGGAATCTCTTCCCCAGTGACAACTTCTTTCCACTCGCTGACATTATGGGCATCATCCAGCAACGTCCCGTTTTCCTCAGGAACAACACCTGGGCTCCCACTGTGAGACAGAGCAGCCCTGGGAAGAGAATCACAGCATTTTACAAACTGACTACTTCAAGTGACAAGTGCTTTTTACTCTGCCTCAGCCCCCAGTGAACACATTCACATCATGAATGGATTTGACTTGTTTTTCACTTTCTGTCGGGTCCCTTGAAAAAAATAATTTTTTTTTTTTTTTTAAAGTAGTAAAACTATCTCAGAGTCAAAGAAGAGGCTTTTAAGTAAAACTGGGACTTGCCTACGTGTCTCTGCAGAACAAAGGCACTGCAAACATGACATGTACGAGTAGCCAGACAAATATGTTCGAAGTGATGGCCCAACGGGTCCTTACCGGGTCGGGGTTGTGGTCAGGGTGGCAAACCACAGAGTGCATCCTGTGTGATTCCTCAGAGCAAAGGGCACAAAGGGCTGCCTGCGCTTTGGAGTCTTCATTTCACCTGCAAAAACACAACACACACTTGTCTGAATGCCCAGGAGAAGCTTTTATGAGATGCTGGTCTGGGATGAGACACAATGGCTGGAGAACCATAACCTGCACTAACTAGGGAAAAATGGATAGAAGAAACAGGATATCAGATTATCTAGGAAATTTTTAAAATTAGTAACTGTTACAGAAATGGTACAAAACAAACAGAAAGTCTTCCCCTACATCAATCCCCCTGGGAGCTAAGCTTGATCTCCCTGTTCTTTTGTTTCTTCATATCAAGTCTTATAAAATACTCTGCCTCCAGTTAGACTTAACGTGTAGAAAATCTAACTAAAACCCCAAGCATAATCAGGAACTTTTTATGTACATCCAAATGCTCATGAAGTACTAAACGCACATTCAGTTACAATTAATTAAAAACTATATTACAATTAAAAAGTACACTGTATTTAATGTGATAAATACAGAATTAGCCAGTACCCCCTTTGAATGGGACTTTTATCCTCAAAGAGTGAACAAGTAGAAATATTTTCCTATGCAGGAATAAACCCTACTAAAACTAAGTATGGAAAATAATTTGAGTGCAGCCAGAGGCAATCTGGTTTTGTTAAAAAGCTGGACAGCAAAATCCCAGAAGATACTTCACCTCCCATGGCTGAATTTTTCCAAGCATGAGTTTCTAACCAGCACACAAGTGTTACTCTCATCTTCCACACTGCAGTGCATCAAATCTGTGAAAATACTTACTGTGTTTGGACAGAGAAAAACCCTGTCAATGTCCAGTAACTTACTTAAAAAGGAAGATAAATGGCTGCTACCTAAAGACCCACATCTTCTGGTATGAGAGAAGTGGGAGGAAGGTGCACACAATAAATCAGCTGCTTAAAGAAAAGTTAGGACAGAAATGAAATCTCTTCCCCAGAACTGATCTGCAATTGCTCCAAACGCTTCAGCACAGGTTTACAGGGGCAAGAAGGGGTAAGGTGAGGAGGACAGGGTAGGTTTTGAGGGAGTTACTAATAATCACATAAAACTTTCTTTCAAATCAATAACAACAAACCCCTATAAACCCCCCCGTCGTCAGTGGAGACTTAAATCTGATCTAAAGCTCACGGGGAAAGTTCTTTCCAATTAAATGGCAAGAAGATGAAACCTTTGAGAATGAAAACTCTGATTTTTGCCAACTGCAAATAAATGTTTTCAGTTTTGAGCTTCACTTTATACAATTTTTTGGCTAGTCCAGGTTCTACCATATTACAGACCAGGAGCCAAATGAACTTTTACTCTGGTGTTTAATCGATTGCCAGTTTATTTTTGGAGACATTTTAAAAAGAATTTTTGGGACTGTGGCCTGATTTTCAAAGGAAAACATAATCTAAAACTTGCATTTTGAGACTACTGCCTGAAGAAAAAAAAGACTATCATTACATGGAGGGTTTTTTCATCATTAATTTCGTAATTTTGCTGCAACACCCACTAAAAGCCAAGCAGTGAATAATAGATGGTTTGCTGTTTGTTTCATTTTTGGAAAAATATTTCAGAAAAATAAGTCTTTCTATCATTTTCCATTTTGAGTTTGGATTTTTTTTTCTTTAAACTCAGGGAACACATTTCTAAGGGGCACTTGAACAACTTTTCTACAGGGCTACATATTAATCAAATGCGCTGTTTTGTCTTCCATAATGTCAAAAATTAAAAAACCTTACTTTAAACTATAGAGTTTTGCCCCAAGACTGTAAAGTCAAGTATAACCCAAACAAATTACCAAGATATTTGGTAGGAATGCCTTACATCCTAAGGCTTACTGAAAACAGATTGTTCTTTCTGAAGGCATCTGAAAGTTTTAAGTAGCTAAATATGCTGAATTAGGCATAAGTAGGTACACTGAACATAATGTTGGCTATTTTTAGAATGCAAATAAAATACTGTGATATTATTATGCTATTTTTAATGACACTATGCTGCGTCCCTAGAAAAGGGACATTGAATAGCCAACAATTCCTATAACCTTCCTCAATCAGACAGTATTTCTATACAGGGTTAGTTATACTTCTCCCTTCTTTCCTTAGGGTCCCAGAGAAGAATAACAGATAAAACCATGATAAAATATTAAGTTAAGCAGCTTCAAAGCAAAGTAGCTGCCATGTTCTTTACTGAGGTTTTTTTGAGGTTTGATTATTTTTAAATGTAGAGGCCAATCCATCAGCAGGTCACACATACAGCACAGTATTTATTGCACAAGAGCCTTCCAAAGAAGTAAACCACCTTTTTTTTTTTTTGGTCTCTCTCTGTACAGTACCTCTAGCATAGATCTGATGCTCTAGGTTAGTCAAACTGGCTGTACTCCTAGTTCTAAGGTAGACAAGAGGAAGGCCTGGCAGACAGGAAAGACAAAGTTAGCAGGTAAGGAAAAAACCACAGAAATACAGGTAGATCTTCCCCATCATGCATTGGGGAAGATACAGCTGACATCATGCAATTATAAGTCTCTACCCCTCGGCTTACACTAAGCTGGTATTTGAATTGCTAAAATTTCTTCCAGAAGTAATTCTGGGAGAAGAGAAGCTAAAAAGACCTGTCACGTATTAAAAGTTATTTGATTGCTTCACAAATAAAACAGGATTTTCCCCCAGAAACTCAGTTATATAGGACTTTGGGGCACAGAAAGCAAAAGATCCCCTCTGCACTGCGCACGCCCTAAACTCCATACTCTGATTTAATCTTTGATGGGAGAGTCACTCATTAACTGACAGAAAAAGGAAGCAGCACAAGCAGTGCAAAGCTCTCACTCGAAGCAAAGCAGCCAGAAAGGTTTTTGTTTTTAAAGGGCTGAACAGAACACAGCTTTTTTTATCTTTTTTTTTTTTTTTTTTTTTGCCAAACATCTCCAACAAATCACTGTGTGCTGTGAAGCCCAAGTACTTCTGTTTGTAATACATTAGACAGATGACCGTGTGTGTGTCATGACTGTTTCAAATAAAGTGTGATTAATGAGCAACATACTCTGCCCAAAACAGGGGGGATCCACCGAAGAGCCCATCCAGTCTTCTGAGCTGATTACATTCACTTCTTTGTCCTGTTTACAGTAATCTTCCATCCATGACTGTTTGGTACATGTGTATTGCTCTAGAGGAATGTAAGCACAGACAGGCCAATGGTGGCAGTAAACAAAGTCATTGAAAAGTGTGTTAAATTCATCACACTCAAGTTACTCCACCTCAATGGCAGCAGTTTTACCTCACTGGTTTTTTTCTGTGAGACACTTAACATGAGTTAAAGACAAACAACAGCTCATAAAATCACAGCAGTATCTTCAAAAACAAACAATTAAGATTTTATTTTAAAAAAAATTTAAGTGCAATTCCATGTTCTTAAGACACTCCTGATGCAATCTAAGAGCTCTCCTTGTGGAGGCAATTAACCATAAATATTTCCATGTTAGAAGCACTTCCTAGGGACTTGGTTCTTTTGTTTTCAAGAAGTAAAGGCACATTCCTGCATAAATATCAAGACACTAATTGGGTCCTCTAGCACAGTATTCATCACAAACCAGCCTTACTACCTGTTATCACTGGTATTTAAAAGCATCATTGGAACTCTCAGGAATCACTGATTTGCTTTTCCTGCTACCTTTGCTCCCCTCTTCCTGCCAACCCCACAGGTCTTCTGGGAAAAAGGACCAAGGAAGGCTTTTCTCTTCCATCTGCAAACTCAGCTGTTGCCACTTCTTTGTTGTGCTCACCAAATGATTCAGAATGAGCAACAGTATTCCTGGGAAATGCACACAATCACAGCCCAGCAACACAGAAGCTCGCGTGAAATTTGATTTAACGATGAACAAAATGTTTTTATTTCCTAAGGTGGGAACTGAAGCTCAGGTATTCAGAGACTGCAGAACTGAAAAGAGCAGCTCCCCGCTACACCTGTCAACGTACTGAAAAACAACGAGCTTCCCAAAATATTTTTAAGCGCTGTAAAGCATGGAAAGCTTGAGATGAAAGCCCGTTTCTGATTCAAAACAAATTTCACATAATGTACGAATCTGATAGAATTCATATGACCAGAGAAAGAATTCCTGCTAACCTCTAAAACATGCAGCTCACGCCTTTACACTTTCACAGCACGTGACAGAACACAGGGGGCCCAAACACACACCTGTGTAAAACACCACGAAGGACGTGGGGACTTGGCCAAGCCCCCCTTCCCTCCAAGGGCCACCAGCAGGGCTCACTCAGAGATGCCCGTCCTGTTCAGCAGTGACAATCAGGCTGCACAGGGATGCTCCCAGGGAATATTCCCACATACCTATGAGGACAGAGGTGATGTTTATATCCAGGCGTGGCTTGGCCTTCACTTCCAGCTTCAGGCGGGAGGGGTGGAGGCGGCTCGAGGCCTGTTGCTGCCAGGACACCGAGCAGGGCCACGGCTCAATAAAGGGCTCCCAGCCTGGGAACAAACACCAAAGTCACCCCTGCTGCATGTGGGAAGCCCACACTGGAACGCTGCTTACATATTTCAGTATTTAATCCTTTACTTTTAATCCGCGTTCAAGATAAACTGTATTTGATTTGCCTCCTAATATAAAGTTGCTCCAGCTCCTCCATTTGAACCGTGAATCCTGTATGTACACACTGCATACCATGCACACCGTACCTTTACTATGTGCACTGTATGTCAGGTCTTGCAGAAATATCTTAACTCCAATTAAAGCACTAGAAGGCAATGACTGCTTCTTATTTAAGTCATCTGCAATTAAGCCTCCTGAAACAGTTTTGAAAATGATTTTCATGCAATTATACATAAGTTGGCCTATTATTATCACAGAAGACAAAGGTCTAAAAGCCATTAAAAAAAATCCCCCACTATGTATTTTTAAAACCAAAAAAACCTGCCTTGTTATTGGCAGGTAATTCCTGAGGTGGTTGTCACCAATTAGGTATCAGAAAATTTAGTTCCTTAATTCAGAAAAAACACAGAACTAGATTATTCCTTTTGTCAGTGTCTGACCTGGATTGCTTTTCTTATTTAAAATATAAATTCTAATGGTCTTCTTATGTTAATTCCATTGATTTCAGCCTAATCACCATGCTCTTCCTTCCTGAAATATGTAACAAACTGAATGCACAACAACCCCCCAGATATTTCACCTGAAAGCTCTCGATTGTAATAATCTCCAGAGAGGGTAAAATGAGCGTAACCTTCGGGGCTGGTGCGCAAATGTTGGAGAAAATTCAAACCTGGGGAGGGGGAGAAATAAAAGTAAATGTTATACTAATGCAGAACAATCAAGTTCCTCAATTTTATAAACTCTTCAGTAAGCAATGGAAGGTTTTGCCTTGTCTTTTAAACTGAAGTGGTACAAAAAGCCTATCACAATACTTTCCAAATAACATTTACAGACTTACAACATGGAGCCTCCCCAGGGTTCTGCTCAGCACAGATTCCATTAGTTATGGGATGTCTGAAGTGGAAACCAGAGTCTTAACCCTACAAGGACTGTGATCTTCTTAAAAAAAAAACATAAACCAAACAAAACCAAAAAAAATCCCTCCAAACCCCCAAAACTCCACACAAACCCCACCACTGTCAGTTGAAGTTCCACAAGTCCTGAGAAACCAGAGCTGAAACCAGTCACTGACAGTCATTTTCTGCAAGGCAGAACCAGACACTCACGTGAGAAGGTTAACTCAGCAAGGGGCACGTCACAGTCCATGCAGTCATCAATAAAGCAAATGCACACACTCTCTGCCTTGATCTCCACTCCAGAGATGAACTGGAAAGGCACAATCCCTTGGCTGTCTCGAGCAGAAGAGGTCTGGGAAACTGATTTCAAAGGTTCAGCATTCTTAAACAACCAACTCGCTGCTTTTTTCAAGTCACCTTAGATAAAAACAAACAACCAATCAATCACCATCTACTTCCTCAAGGTATTTAGTAAAAAATATGTGAAAACAAACTATTCCCTTCCTCTTACGGCAAGTCACCAACAGTCCCTTAAATGCATTCTATTTAGTAGCACAAATATGAGATTATACATACATTAGAATTTTTTAAGAGTGAGAAATGTGTTTTGAAGTTTGCAAACCAATTGGCAACATAATAATAATAATAATAAAAATAATAATCTGTATTAATGCTAGGAATGCCTCTAAATAAGTTGGGAAGCATGACAGTGCTAAAGAAGAACTATCACTTCTGTTAAAGGTTCACCATATTGCATGGAGAAATAGGGAATATGTGATTCAAAAGTACTGCCTGTGCATCAGCTACCTGAAGCTCTGGAAGTTTTTACTTAATTGCAATTAAGGTAATATGGACAATCTGCAAGGCCAACTGGATATCTGATGTTACCTTGGCAGATCAGAAGAGCTTTCCGACAATCTTCCATGCTGAATCCCAGCTCCTGGAGGCGAGCCAGCTGGACCTCTGGAATTGAACATAATTGTCATAAATCCTTGACAGCTATCTACTTGGTTTCATTTCTACAATCAAGATGTATCTGCATGAAAAATGAGGTTTTGTTTCAGATTGCAACTGTGGTAAAAGCACATGATTCAGCACTGCTTTTACTTGTTTTTATAGTACCATCATCAGAAAATTATAATCAACAAGGGTTTTACAGCATGCAGATACCCACATCTTTCGTGTTAAGCATTTAGACCTTGTAGAAACCTTCTTTAGATTTTAAAAAAAATAAATAAAAGGGCTTCGCTCCAACAGTTAAAAACATACCAAGCACAGGATCCAGCACACGTTTGGATATATCCCTGTTTTCATGTGCAGAGGAGGCCTCGGTGCCCAGAGCTGAGCTGGAGGGATGAGCAGCACTTGCAGCAGTTGAGTCAGGCAGAGCTGCACTCGTCTGCTGTGGAATTGACTTTGCAATCGCCAAGAAGAGCTGAACATCATTGTAAGACAGTCTGATATCCAGTGCCTGCAACTGAATCTAAATGAAAAATTAAAATGGAAGAGTCACTTACCCTTTTCTACATCTTTTTTCTTGTGTACTTTGGATATTAGTAAAGCTTTTCCCAAAAGAAGACAAAGTTGAGTGTTCAAAGCTGATGCCCACACTGTTTTAAAGCTCCAGTAATAAAATTGGCAAACATATTCACCAACAACCAAAAGTGTTAAAAGCACATCCCAAGGGAAAATGTTTTTACTTTGGTATAGTGGTAAAAAAAGTCTCTAAATAGAATTCCTCTCTAATAAGCTCTAACAATTAGATATAGAAAAATAACTTTGTCTTTCAGGTATGAGTAACTAACATGTCTACATTATCAGCTCAACTTCTTTCCTCCACTATTAATCCCTATAATACATCCCAAAATTTCTTCATTCATTACCACTACGAGCATTTTCTTCATGCTTGTTTCTTTCCCTTTCTCACTCCTGGAAGAAATTATCTTATTCTTTTCTTATGCCTTTGGAAGTCTTCTATGGAATCCTTGGGCATAAAAATAGCTGTGCTAGATCATACTTTAGTATTCTCTATCACATACAGTTTTATTCAGGCCTTTAACATTACCTCTAGAATAGGAGGAAAATCTTCACTATTGAAAGCATCCAACAGTCCTGAACCACTTGGGTAGGAAGAATTCCCAACAAGCTCCATATGAATCTGTACTGGATCAATAATGGACAGTGCGGTCTCTTGCTCATTTCCTAACCTGCATGAAAACACCTAAAAATTGAAAATTATTTTTTAAAAAATTATGAACTGAGAGAAGAGGTCAGGCAAGAACCAGCAATATTTGGAGGTCACAGTCCAGTGTTTCAATGTCTTAAGAGAAACAATATAAAACTTTATAAAATGGAAGCATTTGATGAGGAACTAACAAACTGCAGAAATAATTTGTGTATTATTCCTGCCACATATTTATTTATAGTACAGTATTTTCACAAGCTCCTCTAATTTTAGATGTTTGACAACAGCCAATTTCTTTGTTCTTACCTCAATGCCAAACAAGCTCCCAGAGAAAGGACGATCCAACAACTTGGGCTTGTAGGTCAGAACAGTCGTGCCCTTCAAAATAATGGCGCTGGTATCAAAGCAAGACATGTCTTCAACCACCACAAACTCAGTTCCTGAACCAAACAAAACAACAAATAATTAGCAGAGCAGCTGGCAAGATCATTGAGTTATTCAAAGCATTTGCAGCAGGTTCCTTGATTTCCTTTAACGGATGTGATTTTCCACCAGCACACGGTTTTTAACGAGAAAAGCTCCTACAGAAGCACTAGAGAAAAGCACATTTACCTGTCACATTAACCTTCACTTCCAGCTGCTTCTCCGCAGTCACAGGCAGTGAAGAGCGTTTGGTAACGACCCCACTTTTCACTGTTTTGGGAACCACGGTTGTGTCAGTGACAGAAGTTCTCTGCCGGGACAAAAGGGGGTTTTCCCGCTTTTTGGTATCTCCTGGAGTGTATAAAAAGTCATGGACCAGCAACAACCAGTCAAATATCAGGAATACACGAAGATTGTTCAGAACAACTGTGAAACTGGAGGAGTCCTTAGTAGACCTTTGAAGAAGAGAAAAGAACACAAGTGAACTTTACATCTTGCATAGATTTAAAATCACACCAAAAACTGTCAGTATCCAGCAAGAACTATATGAACTTTCAAGGGATACACTTAGTCTACAGAGTATCTGTCCTCTAAAAAGAATTACAAAAATATACATAGAAGATTGAATAAGATTATTATTTTATATATCTATAAGACTGAATAAAAGTCAATCTTATATATAAGACCGAATAAGATACAAATAAGATAGAATAAGACTGAAATTCATCAAGTTGCTGTACCCACAGAAACCCAACAGGTCTTAAGTGCATGAATTCTGAGCTGCAATGACAAAAAGAATGAACCGAAAAACTGCCTAACAGGACATTTATGAAAGCTCCTTTAATACATTTACATTATTCATATTAATTTGCAAAGTCTCAGATTTTAAAACGGATCTTTTTATTATCACTTGACATCTGTTGGGTATCAAACCTAAAGTGCTGCATGTGAAACTCAGACCTGGCTCTGAGATGAGACGCTCAATGTGTTTCCCCTCACACCCTGACAGCATTTTGCAGCCCAGGAAGCTGCTCTGTCATCCCCAAAAAATGTCAGCCTGCCTGAACTCCCAGCATCACATTCTGAGTGTCTGGCTAGGAGGGATAAAAGTGTTTGGCTTTAGGATCTGGAATACCACTTCTATTTGGTCATGCTAACTGGAAAATCATCTAAGTGCTTAAGTACCATGAAACAGTTTTATATCCAGCACATTGTGGACTATAAAATCTCTAAAGAACTGTGATCCTTTGTGGGAGCAGCCTGTCTGCTCTGCTTCCAACAGCACAAGCCTTTAACTCTCCCCGGCTCTCCAGGAGATTTCAAAAGGCACCAGCCAGTACAACACTATCCCTGAGCTCTGCCAGCACCTCCATCCAGTGCCAAGGATGCTCTCACCACTTTAAAAGCAGAACACATGCTGCTGTGGCTGAAATTTAAAAGCAGAACAGTTGGGAAGGAGATTCTTGAAGCCATCACTCATAAACCAGACTAGGCTGTACTGTGCAAACTCACTAACTGTGCCTAATCTAGGCAGCTACTGACTCAAGAGTCCTCTGAAAAGCAGTTGGTGGGTTTTCAGGTGTTTTTTATAGTAAATCCCATCTTAGTTTTATTCCAACCAAAATGTCGGTGTCTTTCTGAACGCGCTTATTAAGTACTTAAAACCATCATGCAGCATCCAAACCCTCAAAACAAATTTCTCTCAATTGTCTGAAGTTTTTTTGATTGTTTTTTATGAATAAACATCCTCAGTTTTTTTTCTACATTGCCCCTCAACTGCTTCAGGTGTCAGACTCATAGAAGAGTAAAAAACCCGTGTTTGGTCACTAAATCTGATCAAAAGTGAAAGCAACATCTCTAGTCATCTCACTTCAGCCTCTTTTAAAGTTAACATTCCCCAATCAAACACCATGCTTACACAGATAAATACTGTTATTATACATCATATTCCCATTTTCAATATTAAATGAGATCAAAATAGACAAGGAAAAACAAACAGGATAGGAGAGAACAGAGAAGAGAACATAGAGGTTGTTTTTGAAAGAGGTGCTGTTTCAGTCTGTATGTGATGCTCTCAGAAAGGCTCGTGTGACACCTGCTGGGAAGCAGCTTTTGTGCAACTGATACTACAAATTCTACACTCTGGTTTTATGCAAACATACAAGTGAGAGGCCAGACTTATCCAGCTGTAAGCACTACTGATTTTAATAGTCAGAACTTCATCTGATTCACTACACATTCAAACCTAAATTTTATTGCAAAAAGGGGGGAAAAAAATCCAACTTTCAGTTCATTAATAACTGCAGATTTCAACCTCTCACGTACCACTGACCATCCCAAAAATGTGATCAGATTTAAAAACAGTGCCAGCAATTTTACTTACATTAATAACAGCTATGTTAAAACAGGACAATCCTGGTTATGTCATTATTAAAAACAAGCAAATCCAGAATTCCAAACCTGAAGTGCAGCTCAATCTGGATGGCTCCTGGGCTGCTGGTGTTCTTGGAGGACTGGAAGATGCAGTTGAAGACATTTGGGGGCCCTGCAGCGTATTTCTGTGCAGCATAACGGGTGTCAAAGGCCATCATGGAATGGGAAACCAGGTTGACAGACTTTGTTCCATTTGAAGAGCTTTCAAAAAGCAACTTGGATTTCTTAAAATCAAACCTGGGAGAAAAAAAAGCAAAAAACCAATACATTGAAGAGATTTATTTATTCCCGAAGGCAGTTATTTTAAAAGTATGGGATACTGCTGGTATTTAGGTACTTTCTAAAACAAATATAATCACATCTCATGTCAGAGAGATAGAAAGTAGATCTATACTGTATGTAATTATATTTTTCAATTATACAGAACCTTCTGGATTAAAAAAAAACCAACAAACAAACCAAGCCAATATAGCAGAAATCTGTTTTTTTAAACTTCCTGCACATCATTTTCTTAATTAAAATACTATTCATCCTGAGGAAGTCAACTGATTACTGAACTGTTGTTTCAAGGACAACATAGATGGTATCTTTTGTACAGTGTCATTTCCCTTCCATCTTTCAGAGCAGCTTAAAATCTCATTTGAACTTTTAATTAAGAAATTCTATTTCACTACATTATTGAACTGTAATTTCACATACTACTTTAATTCTTGTCCTATATCTTTCACATGAGCATAGTATTTAGGATAAGGAATTGAGTAACAAAAGGACATTAATACCTCGCTAAAGAGCTGTGTCCATCTCTTCCCTTTGGATCCATCAGTTCCAGGCTCACATTAACCATGTCAATGAGGAACGACATGGAAGTGTACACTTCTCCACTCAAAACTGTCTGAAAGTGGAAAAACACCAACATTCTTTTTCAGAGCATCTGTGTAACTTTACTTTCTGAATTAAATTTATTCCAGACCAATGGAAACAGCTGTGGGGTCCCTCTCCTTCAGGGAGTGTCCTCAGCCATTAGTGAGGAAATGTGACATTTCACAACATGTTTTTAAGTTGAAAATGTCTGTTAATCCATTTTCACACCACTGGCCTATAGCCCTGTTCTTAAAACGTGGCTGCCATCAGCAAAACCCCCTCCGAGACGTTCCAAGACAGAATTCCAGCTGCACACAGCTCCTCTTACATGAATCCTGGGATCCTGCAGGTCGTAAGGGCGCATGAACTCCTCGATGGGCTCCCCCAGGTTGTTCTCCAGCAGCCCACGGATCAGCTTGTACTTGTTCAGATCCAGGGAGCAGTGCACTGATGACAGGTTGCCATGTATTGATATGTCTGCAACTGCATGGCTCAGCTCCCTGCAACAAAGGGGAAAACCTCAGCATTCCCAGGAGCTCTTACACAGCAGGACAGGCTTTCAGGATACAATAAAAGGCAGCTAAAACACAGCTTCAGGCTGACAGCACAAAGGGATCCTGTTCAAACTCACTTGTCCAAGTTTCTCTCCACTTGTAACTTCAGTCTGAAGGGTTCTGTCAGCAGGCTCCCTCCTGTCTGCCTCACCAAGTAGGATGGAAAGCTCAAGTCTGCACTGGTATCTTCCACAGCCTTGGAATACTCTCTCTGGTATCTCTGTGCAGCAAAGATGTCCATGTCCTGCAGATCAACCACAATGCAGTCTAAGAGGCAGATGTGATCCTCTGCAGGGAGGAGATAACACATTCAGAAAGAAAACAACAGAATCTGTACAAAACTACTGCACCTTACTTTTAACAAAAAATTTAATTTAGTCTTGATTTTATTCCAAATTTTGGGGGGTTTATTCACGATCATCGCTATCTGTAACTACCAGATATCAACTCATTCACTTCAAGGAGAAATTTAACTCTTAAAAAGACATTTAATTTTTTATTCACACTCATCACTATCTGTAACTACCAGACACCAAGCTCATCCGCAGGTAAATGTAAACTCTCAATGGAGAGTCCAACTATACTTCTATGTCTGCACTACACAACTCAAACCACCCAAACTGCAGGATTGTTCTTCCAGGAGCTGAACTACAGCTCCCTAATCCTGTTCCTCACATACCTGGGCTGTCAGGGTTGGGTACAACAGGCAGCTTGGGTTGGTGGCCTTGCTGTTTAGTTGAAGTGTTCAGTGCAGGCTCATTCTTCAGCCTGGAAATGTTTGTTCCCGATGATTTTTTCATGACCAATCCTTCCATCGGTATTTTGGACTCATCAGCACTTGTTTTCTTCATGCTGTGTTTCGGGGTTCCCAAAGGAGATGAAAATTGAACTGAATCCTGCTAAAGAAACGAATTTTATAATTAATAATAGATATTTAATTTAAATTCCAAGGAACCAGCGCATCGAGGTTCAAGTTGCAACAAATGCCTGTCAAAAACTCCGTATTTGATTTGAATGCCAGTATCTGACGGCCAAACTTTTATCCTACAACCTTAACAGCAGATGAAAACATTTCCTTTCTTAAAAAGTTCATTTCAGCAACAATTCCCAAAAAGCTGTGAAATCTTTTCAATGAGAAACTAATTCAAAATTACAGAGTTTTGCACAAAACAAAAAAGCTGTCATGTAAGTGGAATTAATACAAAATGGAGGGGTAAGACTGTCAAGATACTAAACATTTCTGTAGAATAAAGATGGTTAAATATAAATAACGTATGCCATGGAAATCTTATGAGCTGCCTTGCATCAAAAACCTGCAAAGGGTAAGTTCACTAGGAAAAGTCACATCAACATTAGGAATTTCTTCTCCCAAAAATCCTGCTTGACCAATTTCATAGCTTTTCATGATGGAATGACCATTTTCTTGCCTTATGTGGGTTTTAAATGTTAGGAAAAAAAATTGGAAAAATTCATTGCAATCATGATAAGGATTTTAAGACAAAAAAAGTGAAAAAATTAACATTTAACTTCATAATGTAAAAAGTGCATGCAAAGAACAGTCATCACGTCATCTATAAATCTATGAATTTATGCAATTAAATCGAAATTAACAGCTCCTCAGACATGCAGGAAGAGCACACCACAACAAATTTAAATCCAATTCTTATAGAATTCAGCAAAATCTTTAGAACAGAAATGTAATTTTTAATGAATGAAGGAACTTTTTAAAGTGCTAAATTCCACAAGAACATTTCCTTTTTGTTAAGATGAATGAGGAGCACCTGAACACTGCCACAAAGATGTGAAATACCTCAAATAAAACAGGATCCTTGTATGCATTGCCTTGTAAAATCCGATCCTCAAAAATAAACACAGCACAGAGGAAAAAAATGAAAACAAAAACATCAAAAAAAAAAAAGCCAAACCACACCTAATGCCATTTCAAACACCTAAATTTCTACAGTGCTATACAACATCATCTTTTTAGGTTGCATCTCTCAACAGCAACACCAGCTGCTCCCGTCCCATGCCTTGTCAGAGGTGTAAGGCAAACCTTTCACTAGGTGTCACTGATCAAAGCAACTGCTCACACTGAGAGCACAGAAAACCCAAATTAAACCCAGTTCTGCTCTTCGGTGTGTTCCAGCAGGGCTGAGCCAACACAGATCCTTGTTTTCTGTGACCCACACTGTGGAAATTTTTGCTGCCAAGCAGGGTCAGCTGGAAGCCCGTTGCGCTCCCAGGTTCAGGCGTGCACCCAGCTGGGTCCTGCTTCCCCAGACCAGCTGGAGTGAATTCATTCCCTTATTCCCTCAGTTCTCTCAGAACAGACTCAGTTCAGTCCCCTGTGCTCTGAATATCTCAAGACAACAAGCCCAGGTGCAGGCACGGAGGGAGCAGCTCAGCACAGATCCATAAGATCACCCAGCACCCTGGCACAGGCTGTCATTATTAGTAGTATAAACTCTATATATCAAGTAAAACATAAGAATCATTCACCAGAAACAAAATGCCCAAGAACTAGAAAAGCCACCAGCTGTTAACTGAAGGAGTCATGTTCTTACCTTGTTCTTTAAGGAGAAGGTGCCCGGCATTCCCGCAAACAGGAATCTGTTCTTGACTTTCAGCTTTCCCAGATTAGCTACAATGAGACTGTTAGACTTGGAGCTTTCAGGGATAAGCAGAACAGGAGCACCAGCCTCAATATCAAGGAGAACTCGGGAAGCTCTCTGGGCTTTATCTCTTACCTGGGAAAAGCAAAAATGCATTTAAAAAAATAATTATGAAAATTCCAGGAAGCGGGTGATTATTTCACACTGATTAGTCCTGAACTCTGAAACATTACTCCTTGATTTACTGAATTAAGACGTGGTAAAATTTTATACAATAAAAGAACACCTCAAACTCTTGTTTTAGGCAGAGAATAAAGGGTCATTAACAAAGGATTCTGATGCCAAGAGGAAATACCTGTGTAGCAGGTGCAGCATCAGGAGTGACACACACTGTCACCACTGAGCTAAGGGGCAAACCAGACACTCCTCAGCTCACAGTTAAAGAGATTACTCAAGAAAAATTATTTACAAAAGGAAAAAAACCTATCATTTAGAATAGGTGTTTCAAAATCAGTTCCAAACTCTCCAAGTGATGTACAATGAAGCACTTCAATGGGTCCAAGTATTCACTGGCTTTCCTCCAATTACGAGAAGCAACTTTTAAACATGACTATCAACACTATGTAAGTCACTCCCACATTAGGTTTTGTAATAAAAGAGTCCATGAATGTTGTGATTATTGACAGATTTTATTGTGCTTAAGTTCAGCACCTGATTTTCTCAGTCTACCAGCACACTAAACCAGAGGCCTGAGTGGAACAGAACTGCTCCCTTGGTTCTCCCTATTCAGGTACTATCACCTGGTGAACAGTGGAGAAAAAGGCAAGATAACACCTGGACTCTTTTTGTCCAGTGCATCCTGCAGGTTCCACATGCCAGAGTTTTAAGTAATGTGAAAAAATGGTACTCTACACTTTCAAAGAGCAGCAGGATGGTTGTAAATAAGGTGTTTTGACTACAAGACGAGAAATCTGCAGCAACACCAGAACTCTAAAACCTCCCACCGTTTCAACTCGCTTGAGTTGATGCATTACCATAAATTAAATACTGCATTTCTACTGCAAAAAACAAACCGGGAAAGAACAAAAAAAACCCCTCCAGACGTACTGTTTGTCCTTCAATTGCTGCTCTTTGCCGCCCCAAGACATCCTGAAGTTGAGTGAAATGCTGGATGAAGGACACCACCTCAGCCTGGAAGCGCTGAGTGTGCACATACTGCACAGATGCCATCCTCAGGGTGACACGCATGTCACACTCCCTCTGCAGCAAAGGGTCTGGCCTCCCATACCTGCAAGAGAGGTTAAAAGCAAAAATTAGCAACCTTAGGTACCTTTCATAAACAGCTTATTCATTTTTTTGCATAATAATATAGAGGATTTCACCGATGTTCTCGGCATGCAATTAAAACTATTTCTGTAATTGAAAAATTGGGTTTGTGTTAATTATTTCTAAATTATGTATTTGTAGGAGTTTTAATCAAGCAAATAAGAAAATTCTGCATTTGGAATGTACTTTTGAGCTCTACATACCAGATAGACCTTTGGTGACTTCATATCTTAAGGTAAGTGCTCCAAGCGTACATTCAATTCTGAATCAGTGTGCTGAGGTATTTGAAATTAATTCCATAACATTACTTGGATAATTTCTACTCTGATTAATTCTAATGGGTGGAGGAGGGTGTGGCAAACCATGAAACAGCACAGGATAAGAACTGTTGCTTCAAATGTACATTATGACAACAGCAAACCCCTAATTCCACACTTAAGGAGCAATGGAAAATCTATTTCATCACTTGAAAATCTCTTCTATCTTTTAAAAATCAGCTACTGTTTTCTCTAGGAACTATCAATGTAGTTTCAAGAACAGCTTTAGAGGGAATTAAAAAGCTACTTTTCTCGATAAACCACGTGCATTGCAGACAAAGAAAAGTTACAAATCCTAAGTTTATGACTGAAAATGTTCAAAGTCTCATTTAGGTCGCAAGAGGCCAAAGCAGAATCATGCAGCTCTGAGAGTTGTAGGTTTGGGTTTTTTGGGTTTATTTGGGTTTTGGGGGGAGGTTGGGAGCTAATATTGAGTAACAAGAAGTTTAAATTCATACTTAAAGATTTGGAAAATGAGAGCTTCTTCACCACTGGTAGTGAAACGTTCTCTGTAAAATTCTCCATGAGCTGTAAGATCACTTAAGGACAGGCTTCCAATACTTCCCTGCAAGGTTAAATCTCCCTCTGCAAAACAAAGGACAGACAATCAGGATTCTCAAACACAGATAAGTTACTAAAACCTCAGAAGTTTCTATTAGTGGGATAACCTCGTTACAAGTCATTAAATCTATCACATTCAATTAAACATTAAACCTCATGTTCAAAGAAAATCACATCTTTCTGCTCCAAAGATTAGATTAACCCAGACATAACTCTATGCTTTGCACACATCATGTGATTACAGCACTTCGATTTGGGAAAACTTAGATATAACTGCTTTTTCTTCCTCTCAAACAGTAATAAACACTGTTGTTCTGCTCTGTGAAAGTGAAGTGTTAAAATCCCCGCCACTCTCAGCTAAAATGATCAGGGGTTTGACAGCTGGGAGGGCTGCCAGGATTTCAAATCAGCCTGAAAAAGCAGAGGAAGAAGCAGTGGGAAGGGAATGTGCATCTTGTCCAGGAAAAACACACAAATACCCAGTGAGCACCAAAATTAAAACATTTCAAATCACAACCCCAGTGCAAAACTCCTTGTGTTTTAAGCTGAGAACAACCTCAGCCCTTCCATCTACTCACCAATCACTTCCAAGTGAGCTGCAAGTTTTGCCACGCTGGCTTTAGCAAGTTCACTGGTTGTCTTATTCAGGACTAAGGACAAAGAATGGACCTGGCCAAACAAAAAAAGGAACAGACTGGTATTAAACAGCATGACTTGTGAGCTGGAACATCTTGTTTAGTTTATTTTTCAAGACAATTGCACTGTAACACACGAATGGCAAACAACAATTATCTGATTGGGAGACACAGCAGGAAAGCAACATTTTTACTCCCTTTTTTGCACATTAACAGGTCTCCCAAGCAATTCAGTGTGACCAGGCCAACAACAAATACCAGCACTGTCATCTGCATCCTTTTATCTTTGAAGACTTGTCCCATCTAAGTTAGACTGCAGGACCTTTGGCCAAAGACGATATATATATGTATATGTACATCATGGTCTTTTAAAAAAATGTTTATACATCTAAATGTACAGACATCTATGGAGATATACATATGTCCTAGTTAGAACAACTGGGACCAATTCATGGGTGTAACCCAATCTATGTATTCTATAGCCCTCCATGCCAT
>JAWMRA010000052.1:2715672-2733080 GCA_035584735.1 Pseudotriccus pelzelni | reverse complement strand
TGTTATTCTGACTTATAATCTCTCTTTTGAGTTGAGTTCAATTCCCCTGCTGGTTAACTTTTAAACCAGCACAACATATATATAAAATATGTACTTTTTTGGTATAAATAACTCCACAGTACCTAGAACAGCACAGTACCAACTTCAGCATGTCAGGTCTTTAATACTGAAGCACCTTTAACACTCAGGACAGAAGGGTCACAGAACAAGGGAGCCAATCATTTTGCAAATGTTTTGCTTTTCTATAACCCCTATTTTTTTAAGATACATCTACACACACTTTGAACCCATTTCTGAATTTATGCACATTCCCCACTAGAATAGAAAACATTTGATGTAAATGTCACCTTAAGTTTCTATAAACCAGAGGTTTTATGACAGACAATCCAATTACTGTTTTGCATCTCAAGTATACCTTCAGATCCAGTTTAGTGTTTACAGGCTCTTGGGCTTGAGAAGCTGACAAGGAATTTATTTCTGATTTGATTGTCTGCTGAGTATCTTCAGGCTGCGGCTTCATAGCATGGTTATCAGCAGTGGATCCAATCCCAAAGAAATCCAGTATCACTACCCAAGTTTGCAAAGTTATTAAGACATCTAGACAATTAAAATCAACATCTACACTACGGTTAATTTTGTGATAGCGAGAGGAAAATTCAGGATGCTTCCTATCCACTAGAAATATATTGATATGAACCAAGGAATCATCAAAGTTACTTTTTCCACAGGGCAACTTGGATCTGTCTGCTGTTGGAGAAGGAGGTGGAGTCAGAGGATACTCAGAATCAGCAACTTCTTTTGGCTTCTTACGGGAGGCACAAACTGGTCTTTGGTAAAGCTGAAAGACATTTGGTGCTTCTTCCATGTGGGAAGGGAGAGAACGTGGCATATCTGGATATTCTGCATTGGACACTGAGGGACAGGACTGGGAAAGATACTCCTTATGGGCTAAACTGGAGGGCTTGGGTGCTCCCCGGGACACCATGAGGTTCTTGTACTTGGAGTCTGGTTTCTTTTCCAGGAGATCCTCCATCAGCAGGGAGCGCAAGGCAATCTGAATGGACAAGGTCTGAGGGTGATCTTTGGCAAACTCAACATCAAAATCCTGAAACTTAAGGCTGACAAGACCCTGTGCCCCAAGTGTGAGATCACCACTCAGCTGAACCTGGAGCTCTGAGATATGAAAGTTTGCTTGAATCTGAGTAAAAGACTTGGTTTCCCTGATAGCTAAGGGCTTGTTTGGAACAGAATTAAAACCGGAGTGGCTGAATAAACCGTTTTCCTTTCGCTCACTCGAGAATTCTGTGCCTGTACTATGAAGTGATGCTGAAGGAGAACCAAGACCAGTTGGAGACACAGAAGTGGTTGAAAATTTGTTCAAGTCTTCGCTGTAAATTAAATTATCCAGAGTCTGAAGGACTTGTTCGTACACATGTTTTGCTAACACCACCTACAGCAAAGAGAAAAGAAACAGCCATCACGTCAGAGCTCTCTGTATTAATAAAATCAGTACATACATTTCAAAACCCACAAGTGGAAAGACTGTGCAATTTCAAACCGCACTAATTTTAAGTTCATCCACTAGTAAAACATAATTCAGAACAAGGTACAGAGCAAAGTTGAAGCAAACAATTCTTCTGTATGAGCTCTGCAAGATGACACCACCTGAAAACAAACAGGAGAGGATTCCACAGTAGGATCCCCTTGTATTCCTGGGCAAAAACCAACCACAAAGAGTTAGTTAAAAATAATTCACCATCCAAACTATCCTTAATTTGCCATGCTGAGATTATACAGTAATGTATGGAACAAACATTCTACTTAGCCAGCATTGTCTCCTTAGCTTTAGAAGTTTCAGTTTCCTCCATTTAAAACCTCTGCTCCTGCGCAGATTTTTTTCAAGATAATGGCATTTTAATTCTTAGTTTCTACTAGAACTACAAATACAATTTTTTGGACAGTGACACAATTACTTTTCCTTCTGTGTTCAAGGTAAGTAGAAGTTAGATAATTCATAAAGATGCCTAAAATGCCCCTAAATAAGGTTAAATGTTCATCATTGTTATTATGACTTAAGACTGTCTCTTCAAACCATGTGTATAAGGACATGATTTCTAAAGTACCAATATGTTAAATCTGAAGATACTGGCCTGAAAAATACTTATCTTCTATGAAGGGAAATACTTTTATATTGATAGTAGAAATTACTACATTTCTGTACCTGAAGAGGGTTCACAAATTTCCCTTCAATCCTCATAACGCTTGACACTTCAAAGTCTTCACTACTCAGAGGAAAAGTTAACTCCAAATCTCTCTCTAGTGGGATCTTTTCCAATTTAAACTGGATGGTGGTGTTATTCAGAATGTGGAAAGCTTTAAGAGAAAGTGAAATTAAAACAACATTAGAACAAGTGATCACCCTATCGAGACTGTACAGAAGAGACCATGTAGTAGCTACTGAATATACAGTCAGACCTATGGACAACACACATTTTTAGCACTGTCTACTACTCATATTAAAGTCATTAAGACTCCTGTGATTGACATACCATGGCCTTTATGTAATGATTCAAAGAAGTCATGACGAGTAAAATGGGATTCCTCCTGGCTGTTAACGCCAGCAGGACCTGAGGAAGAACGTGGCCCGTGAGGTGTCTCACTTGCAGGCTCCTTCTTGCTGGTAAACTGACTGATATTTACGGAATACATTTTAATATCCTTAATTTCAACTTGCAGCCTATCACTCGTAGATTCATCTTCTCCTGGTACAAAATTCTGAATTGATATCTGTCCCAAATGACCTACAAGCAGTTCAGAGCTACCAGGCTTTCGAGGTATGGAGACAATTGGGGATTCGATGTTCACATTTAGTATGAGCTTGATAGTATCGGTTTTGAGGGGCTGTGATCCAAATGCATCCCCTTCACTATCTTCTGTGCTGGCAACTTCTCTTGACCGTGGGGTGGTGTCAAACAAGGAAACCATCTCGCTGTACTCGGCAGTTTTAGTTGCCAGGACTGTGGTGACTTTGGAAGCTGCGCTTTTCAACATGCTGCGGAAATTCTCCTCCAGCTCATCCATGGACAAAGTCAGCTCCTTCAGAAATTTGGCTGAGTGGTTGTAGTGTAAGGAGGCCATTTTGAGGTTGAGAGAACACTCCTCTTTTGACTTTTCTGTGAAAGTGAAACTTAAAGCATCTGGAAGGCTATTCCCATCATCAGGCCTGACAGATAAAGACTCAGAGCGATCTGCATCACCCATGAGATTTTCATACCTCACTGTGTTCCCTATGCTCACCACATACTGCTTCTTTACATTGTCCTGTGTCAGATCCATGAGGTGAAGGCATCCAAGAGAGCCATTCACATCCAGTTTACTGCACATGGAGACACTGACTTTGGTGCCACCAATACTGGCCGTGGCAATTTTTCTGCCGTATTTTTCTCCATTTGTCATGCCAACTGTCCTGAGGAGGAGTATATTCAACCAGTGAATATCAACTGCTACCTCTGTGTTCTGGGCATAAGTAGACTGGAATGTTTCCTGTTCCCTCCAATCTCTTTCCAAGTCAGTGATTAAAGGCTGAGGACTAGAATCTTCTTTGTCCTTTGGGAAAGATTTCTGGAGAAACCCAATCAGTTCAACGATAGTCTCTGGATTAAGGATGATATCCAGGTTGTTGACCTGTAGAGAGATCACCTGCAGGCTGCTATCCAAATTCATGGATGGGCACTCTGCACTCACAAACTGATACTCTAATTTTATCAGGGATTCTTGATCCTTCCCATTGTTCCCAGGTGAAGTGTTTGAGGCTGTCGTGCATCTCTCTGCCAAACCAGCGACGCTGACGGGATGTGCATCGTGTGGTCCAGAAACTGGGGACTGAGCCCTGCTGTCTCGAAGGCTTCCTGTTGGGACATCAAAGCTCAGATTCTTATGAGAAGCCATCAGGAGATCAAAATCTGTTCCGTATGTCTGCATAGTATCCACCAGCAAGAGGCCATGGACAGTCAGGGACACCTCTGCATCATACGGCCTCTTCACAAAATGGGCGTTGGTGCCAAAAACCTTGAGCACAGAGATGTACCTCCCGTTGCTCTCCACACCCAGCTGCATACAGTTCACCTTGAACTCAGCCAAAAGCAGCTGAGACTCCACAAGAACCTCCCTGGTGTGCTGCTCCAGCATGACAACACTCTGTGTGAGGTTCATCACAGAGTCATGCAAACTGCCAAACTGGTCCACCTCTGCAAAGATCTTGTCCCTCCCTAAGTGCAGGGCATCTGCACTCTTGGTTTCAGAAGTGCTCAGCTGCGTAAGACAGTTCTTCAGAGCCAGTATTTTGTCTTCATTGATGTGAATTTTCAAGTCTGGCAGGTTGCCAGACAGGACAGCCCCTGGGTATTTGGGGTCAGAGGTGTAGATCAGTCTGCGCTCCAGCTGCAGGTGAACGTTGAATTTTTCTACCACGTGGGTTGGACCCACATCAGTGTCCTGAACGTGCTTCCAGTTGTCTTTCACTCGGCCCACCATGATCTGAAGGTCCTTAAATGACAGTGTGTATCTCTCATACATTTTTTTACTCATTAAGTGTGCTTGGAGCTGCTCTTCACTTATTTCTATTCCAGTAAATTCAGACATTTTGATGCCACTATTGGTGTTGGATTCTGGTGGAGGGGTATTGGGAGGAGTTGCAAGAGGTGTTTTATATTCCTCATCACTCAATTCATTGGCTTCTGAGGAAAAATTATCTGCAGTTCTTTTAGATTCTTCTGTGGATTAAAAAAATAATAGTAAACAAACAAATAAACAAAAGTATTCCAAAAAGTCATTCAGCCTCAAGCTGTTATTTTTTTAAACACAAAGCATACCTGGCACTGTCCTTGCCTCCTTATTATATATATATTATCAGATTCTATTAGGTTTATATATATATATACAAATATATATATGTGTGTGTGGTTTAAATCTATCAATTGACTTTACTGACTAATATTGACTTTCATTTTATTACCATTAGAAAAGGATTCTTGCTACTTTTTTAGAAAGCAAGAAACCCCCCCAAAAACTTCCCAGTCCTTTTTTAGCCTTTCATTTTTACGCTCTGGGTGTCTGAAGGAAAGTGGAAAGAACAGGAAAGCTACAATAATTCCAGATCATACCTTGAGAATTGGTAAGCAATATTCTTCCCAGGTCAACAACAACTAACACTGGATCCACAAATTTGAAATCATCAGGAAAGATCACCTGAGGGGCAGAGATATCAAGGCACACGGTCCAGCTTTTGCTGTTTTCCTGGAAGTAAAGAAGGAAGGTGAAATTTTCAGTAGGTGAAACATCCCCTGCAGCACCAACATGGATTTCCTGACAGCAAAGGAATATTACACCTCCACCTGTAAAACCCCCCACTTGCTTACGAAGACCACACCAACAAACAACAACAAGCCCCACTCTTAGAGCTTCAAGTCCTAAAACGAAAAGCTAAAAGCTACATAAACATGTTTGGGACACGTTTTGGGACTCACAATGAAGTCTCCAACCAGTAAGCGATCAATGGTTTGCCTGATTTCGGCTTTTGTCTGCATTTTCAGCTTGTTGTACTGTCTTCTGGCAGCTTCAGCCACTCTTGCCTCTAACTCAGATTGATAACCAAAACCTGCACAAGAGATGGAAAACTCACTAGGTATAACTTTGTTCATGTTACTGAATAAGGAAAAAAAAGAAGAGAAGGAGAAAGCAGAAAAGATCTGGTTTAAATTTTCGCAGTAAAATACAGGCCAGGCAACCACAGCAGGTGGAAGGCGCTGTCTGTACCTACTCACCAGGCTGCTGCACAGAGAAAAGGAAGCATCTAAGCACAAAGGAAAACAGTCCCCCTAAAAAACCCACTTCCCTAACCATTTTCTGGTCTTTATTTGCTTAATTTAAATATAAAGTGGAGATTCTTTGATTTGTGCTTTGTATCTCTAAGAATGCCAATAAATAAAAATCAAAGACAAGAAAAGATACAAGATCACCAACAAAACCCCAACCCCACCAAAAAAACACATGAAAGGTTAACCTGAGGTATGAACCCTTCCCTTGTAGAAGAAGTCAGCTACTTTCTTAATGGCTTGTGGGTTGTAAATAATGTTTAGAGGTCTGGTACTGACTTCCAGGCGCCTCTCAAAAGTGCTGTGGATTGGATTTATTTCATAAAGCATTTCAAATACTGGGGCATCAGTATCTGCAACTGAAAAAATAAGTGAGTGACAAAAAGCAGTTGTAAAGAAACCCCAAAACAAACATACAGACAGAAGCAAAAAACAAACCCCAAAGAATTTAATAACTAATTTTTTAACTGGGAACTACTGGGAAAGCAGAAGTGTCTAAGAATTCTTCAGTAACAGAAAAGCAATAACATGATCAACTTCTACAATCAACAGAATTCAACATGTTTGTATATATATATATATATAAAACCATTTGTAAAACTGGGGCCTTGCTGTTGAACTCCTAACAACATTTTTAAACCAAAACACACAGCAAATACAACTCCTACTGTCTTGAAATACATCTTTTCATGCAAGCCAACTTGTACCCATCCTTCTGTCTGAACAAAGCTTCTATGATTTTATCTTTACCACTTGCAAAAAAGCATTTGCATGAATTCAAAACTCTAGGCACTCAAGTTTTGAAATTTCTGGTTTGTAGGAATTAATCTCATCAAACATAAAACGAAATCTTTACCAGTGTTCTGATTAGTCATTTCTGAGGACAAACTTTGGAGTCCAAAGGAAGACATGCAGCCAACCTCTTTTTGCTGATAAGAATTTAAAAGAAAAAGATTTGTTTAGATAAAATCAACCAAGCCACCTGATATAAGCACAAAAGCATTTTCTGTTGAAACGTATGTATAGTCTGAGATTATTATATACTTTTTTTTTTCCCCCTGCCAGGGTGAAACAGGAGAAGAAAGTATGACTAAGAAGGCAACACTACCCACTCCTGCAGCAGACAGGCTGAAGTCTGAAGTGCAAACTGCAGCCAGTACAAAGTACAAAATGCATGGGAAATTCTCATGGCACTGCATTCAAATTCTGTTTGCTCAGAAGAGAAATGTGGAATCTCCTCTGGAATTAATTTCTGCCTTTAGTGTACCAGTGTACAGGTGAAACAAAACCTGTACTTGGTCCACAGAGCTTTATGGAAAAGAACAATCATTACTGGTTAAGCAGCAATGCTGACTGTTCCAAAAATCAAATGTTGTTCAACAAATTATCTTCATCCCAACACATGTAAGGTTAAAGTGACAATCACATAGAGCAAAAGATGAGGACTTCTGCAAGTGATCTTTTGAAAGGGAGGGGAAAACTAAGTTCAACAAGTGGAAATTTTTCCTCAACACTTTCGTGTTCTTCTTTCTGGGATAAGAAAAACACATGTTGAGTTTTGGAGCATAACTAGTTTCATACACACTTATGCATCCCACAGAGTAACTTAAGAGAGTTTTTTTCACCTACAGGATTTGGGAAAACAAGAACAGGAAATATGGTCCCTTCTGTTGCCAAATCCCTCAGGAAAAGCCCACCAAGCTGAACTTTGAGAAGGGAAGACTTTCTGCGAGGAAGGGATTCTGCCAAGATCTTTACACCTGGAACAGAAATACATAAAATTGTTTCTTTTAGTACACAGGATACATTTTACTTTAATTTCACAGATAACAAACACTGTCCAACAAACACTTCTGAAAGTACTGAAATACATACCTATTTCTACCAAAAAAGCCAAACACTTTTATAATTTGTTATACATTACAATGGCTGTGAGGCAGCTCTGGTCCCTTCTGAGAAAGAACAGAAATGGGGTGAATACCTGAAAATTCCAGCTGCATAAAAGCAGTCTCCTCAGCAGGCACCACCCTCTTCTTCTTCTTCTTATGCAACAGAGTGAAAGAGCCACCCTGCAGCTGTAGATTTAATTTAGCAAAAACATGATCTCTCTTGGTAAAGGTATTCATGCTTGAAGCATCTGCAGCAGGGTCAAAAAACTCATCTGCACCTGATGAAAAAAACAAAACAAAAACCAAAAGAACACATTAAATAAATAAGATTGTAAAAGGCTACTGAAGAACCAAATAGTTTCTCTGAATTTGAAAATAAAGATTTCCCCAGCTCTAGGGAAGAGAAATAGAAACAAAAAATAGAGCGGATAAACCTTTTCCTTAAAAATACTGAATATTCCACAGAACTCTTCTGCTTCAATAAGGTAATGTAAATCTGAATTTACAAAGATCCCAAAACCCGGGGCTGTGACTGTTATCCCCAGTTACATGAACCCCCCACTTGAACAGAAAAAGTCCCCAAAGCTCTTTGCCATAAATATCAACGATAGTGGAAGCAAATTTATTGCACTTTGGAAATCAGCAGGTTCACCAGGTCCTGAGATACTTCAACAGGTTGTTGAGCTCTAGGCAGGCTCTGCTGCCTGGGGACTTCAGGTGACACAGGGAACCCTTTAACAGCACAGAACCAAAGAGCTGCTTCTGTTCACCTGCACCAGGTTATCACACCGTGGCAGCAAACCCCGTATTTCCATACCCAGGATGTCTTCTGGATTCCACTGTTCCTTCGGGTCTGGCAGCAGCCCTTCAAAAGGTTCACCTTCATATGTCTGCTGGGTGTCTCCATACCAACCTCCCCAGCCAGGAAACCAAGACTGGAGGTACTGCAGCATCCCAGTGCTGCTGCCATGGGTGGATTCTGCCGTAGGGGAACCTCCAAGGGAATTAGGCAAGGGCACTTTGACACTCTGTGTTTGAATATTGAACACACACACACACATTACTGCTGGTAAGTGAAAGAGTATCACAAGTGTACAAAAACATCACAATAAACACAACTCCATCTCCTGTTTACTCAGCACTCCAGCAGTGTCTCAATCAATGCTCAGCCTACAGAAGAGCAGCAGCACAGAAATAACAAATATATCATCACTCAGTGCTGCATATTCATATAAGAAGCCATATGTCATTATTTAAATCTTAGTCTACAAACACTAAGCCAAAGAAGAAGTAATTTGATACCATAAAGCACAGCCCTAAATTTTAGCATTTGTTATTTGAGAGAGATGACATTGAGCTGTTACAGAGATGAGTCCACATTTTATGAAGTGTGCTCAGCAAGCCATTTCCATGGGGCTCATTTCTGCCACATATTTATTCTGGAAAAACACTCACTACAGGCCCTCATTTCCACTCCCTGTTTTTAAGATGGAGAGTACCTGCCCTAGAAATTCTGGCAAGGATACTGCTGGGGAAGATCATCATATGACTAGACAAAAGATTTCACTATGCAAGTGACACAACAGTAAAAACTGCAGGAGCTGAGCAGTTTTGCACTTTTAGCGCTAATACCACACATCTAAATCAAAGTAAATACATGCTAAGGCTCTCCAGCAGAACAGAACGCACAATACCTCAGAATAATCAGCTAAGGATTCCAAATATTATCCTGTATGAAGAATGTTCCTCACCTCAGTCAGGTCATGAAATTTATTGTGAACTATCTCATACAGAATCTTCAGCTCTTCATAAGTCTGCTCATCCTCAATGCGATGCATTTCTGCCTGGAAAGACAAAAAAGGTAAAGTATCTGCAATAAAACAATACAGTATCTTGTTGGCAAACATTTCAAATATCTCTGCACTGAGTTAGAAACTCATAGGAACAACTAACATGGCATTAATGATCATACCCAAATGCCTCAGCACGCAAAAATCAATGGAAGTCATGTGGGTAACTGCAACCCTGACATTCTCCTCAACTACAAATACAGTGTACTTGCATTGTAAAATACGTTATTTTAACACTTTTCAGGGTAAGAATTCCTTACCCAACTATATCCTCCAAACAGAAATCAGAAGCAAGATTTGCAGCACAAAATTGAAGCCGTGGAAAGTAACCTGATTAAACAGGGTGCCTCGCTTAGCCAGGAGCAAAAAAAGCTGCTGTGGAGTAAAGACAGCAGAGGAAATGAACTGTGTAAATTAGGACAATGTAGTATTCACTGCCAGCTACTCAGACATGTTGTCTTCTTAGTACTGGTTAACAAGTTGTTTGTGGAAATGATGACTTCATCCAAGCCTAAAGAATCTATCATGGAACAAGAAATCAAAAGACATTTTTCTAGTCCACTGCCATTGCCCTTGTCACGTTTCACAGCTCTGCTGAACACAATATAAGCTCTATGAAAGCAAAAGTCTCCTGCTTTGCCAGGTATTGTAAAATTTTCTGTACACTGACCTACTCCTACAGTTCATCTCTAAATAACACAAGTATGGGCTACAGAGGATTTAAAGCATGAACAGATTTGCACCTGTAATTAAGACAGGTGAGGTACAAGGTGCCCTCAACTGACTCAGCAAAAAAGTCCCAACACATATAAAGATAAAAAGCAGCTAATTATAGTTCATGGGGGGTTTTTTCTTTCTGAAGTAGGTTGCAGGTTCATTATTGGGGGCACTAAATTCTTCATCCTAAAATCAACTGCAGAAAACGAAACCAAATCAAAACAATGAAGGACCCCCAAACACACTGTCAACTAGCCACAATTTTTCCCAATTATCTACCCAACCCTATGGGCACACATATTTCTGATACTTCAATACATGTTGGATCTACAAAGCACATGAGTTAAGAAAGCACGTCACAGGCTGACACGAGCATTCTGTAACAGTTACTGCTATTTTCGGTGAACACCAGTTACAGCTCAAAAAACAGACAGCTTTTTGCAGAGCAAAACAAAAACACAAGAACCCCGCAGCACACACACCTCCCACAGGCCCAGGTTTCATCTTTAAAAGCTGAGCTGTGGTCAGAAGACAGTCTGTTCAGCAAAAATGGCTGCAGTACGACTGAGATGTCTCTAAACTAGACCAGATTTTAAACGGGAAAGACGGAACGACCCAAATGTAAGATGATTAATTACCGCTGGAGAAGAAACTCAGATCTAAATACCTGCTCTGCAGCAGACAGTGGTTCTCCCTTCAGCTTGCTGTAGTACAGGTCAGTGTAGGACACGGCATCCCGGGCCCGATGCAGCGCAAATTCCCACGTGGAACGTTGTCTCTGCTCCCTGATCTCCGACAGATTCGCGTTCAGAGCAAAGATCCACCACTCCCGGCAGCTGGAACAGGGGGAAATTACTCTCTTATTGGTATTTCATTAAAAAAACAAGCCAAGGGCATGGCAAACTGGTGAAAGGTCCGGGAGATTCAGTGGAAAGCAGTGTGCAACTAGCCAGGAAAAGCAGCAGATGGGCTGGTTGCACACCCTGCACAGGACAGTGCTCCCCAAAGTCCCACCACTCCAGTGGGATTTAGTCCAGCTGTCATGCATCAGGCACAGCCAAAATGCAGAGTTACATAAACTGGACTGAAAGCCTCAGGTAAGGATAATTTTAAGTCTGAATTGTGTCTGAATATTTACAACTGATTTATGAGGTAGAGGAACAAAATATTAAACTGGATCTCTAATATTTGATTATTATGTACCTTTTTGTATTTTTTTTCTCATTCTAGTTTCCCTGGTATAGCTTTTAATGTCCTACTAACAACATCACATATGGAGATGTACTTACTTCTCTGTTACTGTAACCTTTGGTCTCCACTTCCTGAATTTAAGCTGCCGTTGCTTTCTTGCCAGTTCCTTTAAAAATCCCATGATCTGCTGGTACTGCATCTGTTAGTGAAGCAACAGACAAATCAATGAGGCAATACTGGAGCTGCTACTGTACATTCTATAGACTAAAAACCCCCATGTGCATCCCTCCTGTTATTCCAACAAACAAATCCTTTAATTTTTTTGCAATAATCAGTTGCAGTAAAATAATTCAATAATTTGGAAAGCTTGGCTTTAAAACAAACAACTCATTCAGTATATCCATTTGAGCTGCCTCTCAAATAAAATCTTTCAGAGAGTATTCATTTTATGCTGCAATCATGGTATTTAAGCTGTTACAAACATGAAACTGCCACATAAAACAGCCACAGTTTTATGATCCCTGTTTCAGTTACTGAGAGGTAAATGGTTGGTATTTACCTGGGAAAGCTTCAGGGGAATAGTCTCAAGCTGAATGTCACATTCCAGCCGTGGAGTGTGGCGGGATCTTAAAGGCTCCTTGGAGCAGTTCCTCTTCAGAAGAGCAGAGGTGCAGACAGGCTCCATGATGTAATTGTGATCCCGACTTTCCATACTTCTATCCATTGCTTCCTGTGGGTTACAGGCAAATTTACTCTCTGAGAAAGTGAGTGTCCAATACTTATTAGGATGCCCTGGTTTCATATGTCAGAATGTGCTTTATTTGCATGCCAGTCCATTGGAAAGAACCTCTTAAACACGTTCAAGCAAAACAAGGTATTTCACAGCACAGCCTTTGTGGGTTGCACATGGCTCCTGTCATTAGAGCATGAAACCATAAACGTCTGTTGCTCTTGAAATCATCATATCCAATAAATTCTAAGCCAACTGGGTCTTCAGTATAGAAGGGAGATTAACAACAATTTCTCCTTCATATACAAAACCTCTCTGTGTACCTGCAGCTGACCAGGAGGGAGGTCACCCAACAAGGTGCAGTTGGTATCCCAGTAAACACTGAAGTCAGCAACATCCAGCTGTTTTTTCCGCATGAGCTTCTCCACCTGGAGGAGAAAAAGTGGAAACAAAGTCAAGACCACACACCAGATGGGGAGTTTTCAGTTCTACACACTCAACAAACAACACGAAATGCTCAGAATCAATTTATTACAACAACCAAGAGATTATTAAAATGCCATGTGGTTTTACTAAGCATTTACTAGCCCCCATAAAATGCAGGATCCCACCTGAGCTGCCAGGAGCTCTCAAACACAGCTGCACTTACTGGTTCAAACACTGCGTTTTGCATCGAGACGGTTTTGATGCAGACGCCGAACGCGAAGGGCTCCGAGGGATTTGTGACCCCATCTTCAAACCTCAAATGCACATCCTGGATTTTTAACTAGGCAGAAAAAGAACATTGCCAGAGATACTATTTATATCACTACAGCAGACAGCAGTACTTTCCATTAATACTGATTTCTGCAATTCTCCAGTTTCTGGTAGTTATTTAGGCCTCACAGAAATCCTACTCCTCATTTCTCTCTTTGTACTCTCTGGTTCTGTCTTCTCCCAAAAAACCAACAAGCCGCTTTCAAACACAGGGCACTTATTTTTTCCTATCCCACTATTATTCTCCATTTTAAAGGCAAATGAGCAACTGCCAACCAAAGACTCACAGACTTACTTCAATGTTTTCTACGATTCTTGTGACTACAGATGCAGTAACTGAGTACCAGTAGGATTCCCCTTTCTGTTGTTGTTCTTTCTAAAAGCGAAAAAAGGGATAAGCATTACCAACCACTGCAACAGCTGGTCAGGAGAAAATATCCTTTGTTACACTGAAATCACTGTTAATGGGGAGAAACTAAAAACCCAACTATTTCAGTGTCTCCAACATATGTGGGACAAACAACCTGATGGTCAGGGGCGGTGGGTCACAAATTGCACTGTGTCAGCATGTAGAAATCAAACTCTAACTTCATTTCCTGTGCATTTGTTCTCTCACTTGTTAGGAGACTTAAAATAATCCATACACCATGAAACACAAGCGTGACTCACTTTCCATTTTTCCTCAAGTGCCTGCAGAAGGGCTTTCTTGTGTTCTCTCTCTTGCAATTTCTCCCTTTCCTCATCAAACTCTCCCTTTTTTTCTGGTGCACCAATGAGGTGCAGTTTTGAGACAGATATCACCCATGGATCCACATGAGGACGATAAAAAGGGATCTGTAGTGTTATTTTGCCAATGAAACCTGGATATGCAAAACAGAGACACTGTCAGATTCCTGTGAAAACTCACTTTAGCACCCCCTTAGAAAACCTCAAAGAAAAAGTGTTGGAAGAAACAAACAAGCTAAAATAGAAACAACCTGAAAATCAGGGTACCTCATTTGGTAAAGGGTCCTCTAAAACATGCAACACTTCCTGTTTAGAAAATATCTGCCCTGCACACACAAGCAAAATACAAACCTGCCTTTACTTCAAACGGTAACTCCAATTCCTTTAAAGCATCTTTTTTTAGTGGCAAATTTTCCAATTCAACAGCACCTGCAGAAAGCAGAAAAAAGACAAGTCTGCTCAAGAGAATTATCCTAAAGAAAGCCAACTTGAACACTGTAAGCCTAAAATGACTGGTATGTGCCAGTATGAGCCAGGTTGTGTTACAATCACAATGGTTACTTAAACACACTTGTTAATTTTCTGATGTCATGTGCTCAAACTATTTGATGAGGTCATCTAGAAGCAATCTCCCGTGAGGTTTTAGACCTGAACTTCACTGTAACCGTGGAGGAAGCCTTTCCTTATGGTCTTTTCAAAAGAGATACTTGTTTTCTTAATATTGCCAAAAGCCCACACAGAAAAGCCTTGAAGTGTTACAAAATATTCTCTCTAGAAACAGCAGATAAGACAGCAAAAGGTGAAGCAGAGAGTATTGATTGGAGGACTCCGTACAAAGTGCAGAACTCGTGGACATAACATGACACAAATCAGATTACAGGGGAGTAACCACGAGGACCCAAAGGTAAGAGGCAAAGACTGCAGAACACTTCCTGCCACAGTCACCAAACCCTGAATTAAACTGAAGGTTAAACACAATATTAAGTGATTATTTCTATTCCACCTTCCAGTTATTACAGAAACGCTTCTCTTTTTTTAAATCACAGTAGGAAAACACAACAGAAAACGCCACAAGGCCTCCCTCACCCTTCAGAAGTGCCACTGAAAGCTGGTCTGTGTTCAGGTTATTGACATATTTGCCCAAGTAGGTGTTGAGGACCCAGGCTACCAATCCTTCCAACATGACTGTCCTGGAAGAGGGCAACTAATGGTTTTCTGTCATTTTCTGGATTTCTGGTCCATAATTAGTCTCGCTCTGAAAGAAAAAACAAGAAGAAAATTATTATCTGAAATATCCACTCTGAGCTGACATACCCCTGCCACTGTAATTCTTACCGTGATCTATCTAAAGAGAAGTAAAATCAACTAAGGTTGATTTCTACCTTTAAAATGCTTTATCCTGAGCGCTCTGAGTGTCAAACCAGTTTCACAGAGCTCCGGTGATTACACCAGGATTACTCCCATTTGCACATTCAGTTCATCTTTCCATCCTTTTTTCTAACCAAAACACCACATTTTGTTGCAATAACCAACAAGGTCAATCTGCAATCCTCTTCCAGAAAAGGGAAGGCTAAAATTCCATGTTGATCTGAAGCAGTTTTGCAGTGGTCTCCTCGGCCTCTAGTGCCAGTATTTCCTTCATGCTGGGTTTGGCACAGCCTGGGGTCTGAAAGCAACAGCCTGGAGCCTATGACTGTATTTTTGTAGAATTCCTACATGGCATCTGTGAAGCAACTCCCCAAATCCCTTTTTGGGAGAGCCTGTGTGTGGGAAGTAACCAGATACAAGCCCCATAAATAGCTCATCAACAGTTACTCCAACAGGTTTCCAAAGTGACAGCAGAGATCCTTGCACTGGGGAGAGGAAAAGCTACATCAGAGCAGCCCCTCTGGTCAACATTCCCCTTCACACTCTTCTCCAGACATTTCTGTTTCAATCTATGTGGCAATCAGGGCATTAAAATCCCAAAGCCCCTGTCCAAGTTTTTAACCAGTGAATTGCAAAAGTGCTGTGAGCTTCTGCAAAGGCAGGACGGAGCTTGGCACGGCAAGGAAAAAAGCATGCAGGCCATTCCTTGAGGTTAGAATGGGGTAAATGTATCAATTCTGCGCTTTAAAAAACCCCTCCCAACCCTCCAGACCTCCCTAAACCACGGAGTTCTACAGAGCAGAGAAGCAAGATACATAATTTATTTACATCTGGCCAATAGAAGGAAACGACAACTTCAAGAGTCACATTTTAAATTTCATATTAGGATTTAAGGCTTTCCCACGAGGAGGTTGGCTCAATTTTAGGCACCCCCATTTAAGCCTTTATTTCTTTTTTTTAAAAGCCACTGAAAATATTTTACCAAGAATTAAATAAAATAACCAGAACTAAGCAAACAATGAAAGGCTTTTTCTAAGGGCTGAAAGTGAAACCATGCTGCCCTGCAAAATGAAACAGAAAACAGGACAGGGAAGTTTGATTTTGACTATGTCACACCTTCATGTTACACGTGCTTAACGTTTTTATCTATGTAAAATTTCTCAACAGCTTTAAAACACAACAGTATTATTCCCCATAACGAAGTCTGAGCATTCTTACTCATGGGCCACAAGTTTATATTTTTTTATTCTAATTAAAGGGTCTTATTCTAATAAAAGTGACCAGCAAGCCGAAGATCAAACAAAAGCAAATACAGTCATCCTTGTCATATTGCCACTAAAAAAAAGAAGTCAATAAAAAAGAAATCTACAGGTGTTTGGGAGCCAAAGCAGAGGAAAGATGTTGAAGGAACATTGAGATCAGCATCCAGGGGCTGAAATCCTCCAGTGCATGAAACAGTTCCACGCCTGAAGTCACCCTAAAAACCTGTAAATAAAGTAAATCACCTCCTTAACCTGAACTCGTGGGACATAACTAACCATACAGGAACCGTCCAAATGTTTTAAGGCTTCTACATTCTTAAAATATGTTAAAAATGGCACCGCTGTGCCACTGCCGGAGAAGAGCAAGGCACCTCTTTCCTGCGACTGTTTTCAGTTTCCTCACCACACGGACACGGAGTACAACGGGGACCAGAGCCCAGAGCAGGCCGTGGCTCAGCTGTGGCTCCTTTTGGCTGGGAAAAGCAGCGATTTCCCCCCCTCCCCGGGGGGAGCAGCAGGAAGGGCCGCGGGGCCGGGCGGGGGGAAAGGGGGCTCTGCCAGAAGCCACCCAAAGCCCCGGGCGGGCCGGGGACAGCCGGGGGCAGTGCCGGGGACACCGGAGGAGCCCCACGTGCCCGCGAGGAAGCCAAAGGTCACCTTGCCCCGGGTGAGCCGGGGGGACCCCGCGGTGTCGCCGAGGGGCCCCTGAGGCGGCGAACGGGGAGGCCGCGGGGGGAGGCCCTGAGAGACACCCCACACACCCCCCTCGCCTCCAAGCTACGCCGCGGGGCTGAAACACCCCCCCAGGCCCTGCCCCGGCGCTGCCCCGGGGTGGGCGCAGGACCCGGGCCCGGGCCCGGCGCGGCCGCCCCTCGCCCACCCTTCCCCCGGGCGGGGCGGGGCGTGCGGCAGGGAGGGGCCCCCCCCGGGCCGGGAGCGGCGGCTGACGCAGGAGGGAAGAGGCAGCGGCGCTCGGAGCGGTGGGGACGGTCCCACCCCCCCGCTCTGTGTCCCCGTTACCACCCCCGTCCCGTCCCGTCCCGTCC